>JAYMTF010000188.1:0-46926 GCA_036897485.1 Pelargonium nanum
CGGACGGCGGGTACTAAATTGGGTCAAAAATAGAAATGTAGGTACTAAGTCTGGTACAATTAAAGTTTGGGTACCAAATTTGGTATTCCACCAAAGTTTGGGTACCAACTATACCTTTAACCCTAATTTCAATGTTATAATTGAGTTGCTAAATTTTGTAACTGGTGGTTGCTATTGTTATCCTCCATTAACTTTTGTTATTAGCCTCAATTGATGTGCCCACAGTTGCTAATAAACATAGTCACACTAAGTAATGATGTGGCATTTTTGTAGGAAAATATTAGATTTATGAATATAAGCTTTATTAATTCATTGATTGGTCCAATTTTTTAAATTACAATTTGAATTATATGATTTGGTATTTATCCCCTTCAATTTTTTTCCTTTTCTTTAGTTTCATCTTTCTTCCTCCTCTATCGTCCTTCGTTAAGCTTAGGTGCTTCATGATTGTCAAGCTTTACCGCTACCATTACCAGTATCAACATGGCTATAACAACCACAATTTGTCCCTCATCCAAGAGACTAGTTGACAACAAGAGTGTAAGAGCTCATCAATACCACCATCATCCTTCCCCCAAAATCTTTCTTATTATCTTCAAGCTTCACTACCACCACTACAACAAAACTACCTAAGAAATGTCCCATATAGACACCATTCCTTCAAGCCCTACATCAAGATGGACAAATATAACCTTATGTTCACTGGCCATAGTGGCGATTACCTTCCGCCTCTTCATTCCACACGCCGCTCCCTCAGCAACTACAATGGGGCAGCCTCATTTGCAAGAAATGGGTCCGGTTCCACAATGACATGCTTGTCTTTGCCATCGACACCATTGGATGCTTCCATACCCATGTGCTTGGAGGCGCTGCAGAGAAGGAGAAAGTGACTTGGAAGGTCAAGGTGGTGTTTTGACAAAAGTCATCGGATCAACCTTCGAGTATGTTGTCGAATAAGATGACAGACCCGATGGTTGTGAGGGGCCGTTGGCAAAGCTATCCATGTGGTCACCTTGGACTCTAAGTGCAATCGTTGTCCGTTGTTAGTGTTCTTCAGGCTGGAGGGGAGGATTTCAGTGCCTTCAACTTGATAATTCAGGCAGATGGGGAGGATTCCAGTGCCTTTGGTTTGACTATTCGAGATGTTTTAGCCATTGTGGCTTAGTTTAGTAGTGTCAGTTTTTTATTTTCGGGTTGGTCTGTGAACCGAGTGACCCACGAATTAGTTAGGTTTTTGATTTTTTTGTCGGACTTTTCTAGGTGGGTTGATATTCATGCCCCCAGTTTTATATCGTTTTTGTTGTCGTTTGGTTTGAATTAATAAATTATTAGTTTTTTCAAAAAACACAAATGCTGAAAGTTGACAAACCCTAATGAAAACAAAGTAAATTACGAGCATTAAGAAAATTTATTATCTATAGATTAGGGATTGAATGAATATGAAAGCTGATTTTTAGGTATTTATTGATTTTCTTTCCTTGTATAGATTAACCCTGCCTGTATAAATAAATAGCTGGTTTATTGAATAAAATACACATTTTTCTCTCAACTTCACATGGTATCAGAGGCCACTTCTTGAGGCCTCTTGAATATCTTTCGCTGCATGGCACCACTGCATCCATGACAATGTTGCCAAGCCCTCAACAACCAAGTCTTTCTCTTTATATTTTCCAGCAAAACCTCCGGCCACCTCCGGTTCTTTGCCTCACTTATGACGACCACTTTTTCTTTCTCTTTTTGGGTTATGAATGTATCATTTAAGCTCCCAACTTGGATCCATGCCCATAACCCAAATCTGACCTGCGGGCTTCCTCACACCCGCTCCAATTTTTAACAAATGCTCTGGCACTTGATGTTGATAGTGATGGAGCAAATTAGTGGTTTTCTTTTTTCAGCCTCTAGCAACACCTCAATGCCTTCCCAGTGAAACTCTGACCGACGGTCTCTTCACCCATCTCTCTTTAAGTGAGTGTTATCTCTTCTGCTGACATCATAGTGGTCAAACAACATAGCGACTCATACCACCAAGTTTTGCAACTATCTATTACTAAGATCAACTCCAACAACCGCTACTGGAAGTCTAAACTGAAAAAAAAAAAAATTCAAGCTCTCGCATTGATTTGATTTACCTGCTCCAACTTGAAGGGGAGTGAGAATATTTGATTTCTCTATAAATTAAGGATTGAATGAATCTCATACTTGATATTTAGGGATTGATTGATTTTCTTGTATAGATTAACCCTCCTTGTATAAATAGGTTGTTGGTGTATTGAATAAAATACACATTTTTCTCTCAACTTCACAAGAAATTTCAGCATCTCAATAGTCACAAGAAAATTTGAAGCAGCTGATTTGTCAGTTTGGATAATGTTCAACAGCTCAGTCTACTCATACACACTTTAAAAAAATATATCTCAATGAGTTGTGTTTTATGTCAGGATGATTTTATGACAGATTTGTTTGATAGAATGTTGGAGTTTTGCGCCATGCCTTTAAGATGTTTTATGTATGCTTAGATAAGTTTCGGATTATTTTTGTTCTTTAGATATTCATGATAGTTGATAATTGGTAAGAAAATAACGTATTTTCTAAAGCAGGCTGTATTATATTGTTTGATGGCACTTTGGACTAATGGGTGATTCTTGAAATGTTAGGCTGTGTTACTGGGTAAAAGTTTATAATGATTGTTATGAGGAGAGTGTTTAGTTCCTGATGCAGCGAATTGAGCCCGACCCTTTACGTGATAGGTTGAGTCAAAATACATGACTTCCTTTTGAATTTCTATCATTGCAGTCACATACAATGATTTGAAAATGCTGTTTTTTTTATTATCCACTTTACGGATCTAGACATCCATCTGTAGTTCTATACATGAGATGGAATTATTACATTAGATGGAATTATTAATTCTGAATTAACAAAAGAATCACATATTGTACCAGAGGATGGATAGTGTGTCAACAGTATTTAAAAAAAAAAATTACTGCACACATATTTCTTGTTATCTATAAAACCGTGTAATTGTATATATGTATTTTCTACTGTGTTTTGTGTGGATATGGATTTTGATTGTGCATGTGACAAGATCCTTTAATTTCTCTACTGAAGGAAAAAACATTCATCAATTGTTGTTTCATTTGCAGTATCATTAAAAATCTGCTTGTTATGAATTTTAGGGTGGGCTTTTAGGATTTGCTACAGAAATATTTATGTGGGAAATGCCAACAAGAACCCATGGGTAATTATTACATAGTATTTATGCATTAACTCCTTCTGTTATATGCTTTTAATGAAAAGCCAATAAAATTGCATTAGTTAAACGTGTTTCCTAAAACAGAAACATATATTTTATTCGCATAAAAACCCATGCACAATAAGAAATGATGTTGGACACTTGTTAGAATTACCTTATTTATATCACATTAGCACATAGAAACCAGAACAAGCAGGCTTGTAATTCAAAGTGATACCAAACTATGCAGATAATAGATAGTATGTTGTGCATTTTTGGAGTCTAATGCAACAGTAATGAGAGTTGTCACCATTTGTGTTTTGACAAACATTTTTGCGTATATTTAAAGATGAATGTCAATAGGAGTTTGCACATCAGCATCTCTCTCTATTCTTATTTGTCAAGGAAAAAAGTTATAAGCTGGACTTTAAGACTTTAAGCAGGATTATCATACTGTTTGGTTGTTGATAATTGATAACGATACATGACACAGGAAGCAAGTTCTTATATTTTTATAAAGTAGTGATATCAAATATATATTTCTTTTGCCTGTAAATAGAAAATCTAGTCTATCAAGTAAATCTTTACCATCTATTATTAGATGAGCTTGTTGCATTATGGTGCTTATTTAGAATCTCTTGTGGTAAGGATGAGATAGGTTTTTCACTACTAATTCTGGTTTAGTAACTTTTCCTTTTGTATGGCGACTGGCTTTTTCATTTGGTTGAGCTTAAGCGGTTTGTTACCCTATCCCGGCGGTGATGACTTATATGTGGCTTTGTGCTATTAAGTTTCCTATACAACTAGTCAGGTGAAGCGTAAGATGTTGGATGCTATCCATGCACATCTGTATGGTGTACTCAACTATTGAATGCTTTGATGTCGAAATAGGTGCAAATATGTTAGGCATGCATCTCAAGTTCAGTTTTTCATTTGCTTCCTTCTCTTAGCTTTCCATCAAAGTGGGTTTCCTCCCTGTTTGAAATGCTTTGATTCTTAACCACTCCAACGACACGAAATTATGTTCTAACAAAATTGTGTAGCCGTCAACAAGCATAGTTACATGATTGTTCTGTCTATTCTGTTACATGTCTGAAACTGTTCATGTGGCAACATGGCTGCTTTTACGCCGCTGCTCATGCTTTGCTTGTGCCATCTCACTATTTATACATGTTGTGTCTGTATTTTTTCTTTATTCTCAATAAATGAATTAGATGTCATCGCTATGATTATAATAAATAAAGAAATTCTTTCTGTCATTTAGTTTAGAGATAGTAGATCGCAATCTGGTTGCCATGCTAAAAAGCTGCTTGTTTCTGTATTATGGACCATGTCTTGACTGGATCAGGGTAGCATCAGATAGATTTTTGTTTGTTTTTGATCTTTATTCACATGCAGATTAGATATGTTAGGTGTGGATGGCCCTGACTAGTTTTGTCTCTGTTTTTAACATTTTTTTTTCTTTCCAGTATGCCAACATAATATACCTGTTTTTTCTTCCTTGTAGAAGTCACAATCACACCAAATGTTGGTTCATCTGTTGCCAATATAAAAAGGTACATTTCTGGCTCCCATCTTAATTAATATTATGGTGTCACAAAGTATTTTATTTCATTTTAGTTGGCTTAATTTGTAGTGGTCCTTGCTCAATTTAATTAATAGAATCAATTGATTAGAAGAATCAGTCACCAAAACTAGATACATGTATGTTGTACCTAGTTTGAAATGATCAAAGTCTGTTTCGGCAAAATCTTCTCCCTTGGTGGCTTGAGAGTTGAAAGTCGTTTACCGAACAACCCAAAAACTGAACAGCGAATAATGCTGCGATTACGTATTCTGTTGTGTACCTCAAATCATTTCCCCTATTTCAGATAAGAACCATTAGGAAATCCCCATCTTATCACTTTTTCTTGCTGTTCAATTCTGTTTCAGCTAAATTATGGCCACCCACCAATAATGTTCACTCTTGTCAATTCTTAGTAATGCAAACAAATTAATACATGCCCACCACCACCAATAATGCGAACTATTTCTCCATTATGGAAACAAATTCATACATGCAACACAAAACTGCAGAATGTGATATTCAATGAAGGAACTTTTGAAACAAAGTAAGGAAATAAAAGCTTTCAACAAATGCCAAGAATCCTTCCATAATCAACCTTCCGGCTTTAGGATTAGCCGGTGCCAACAATTCGAATGTTCTAAGCAATTACAAAGAACTAACTTGTATGTACACCCCAATGAGCACAACAGAACTGGGATAGGAGGATGAGAATTTTACATGTTTTTTGGTTTGTTTAAACATTGATAAACTAGTCTGCACATTGATTGGATCAATGGAATCCCCTTGAGCCTCTTGATTGATAAAGCTCCAGCCTACTTTTAGCCTCCTGTAACAATGCTTCCACTGTTTCATTCTGGTTCATGTAGGTTTGCTTCGATGCCCATTCAAGCACAGTGAGCACCTCAGCTTGGGCCAGCTCTTCACTGTCTGGGACATGGAGTGCAATGTAGCATAGTAGAACCAGTGCCGGAACCTGAACTATCTGTTCTCCGAAGTACACTAGCTGGATTAAGTGCTTTGCCCCTCCGGCACTAATTATCGCCTTGGAGTGATCAAGGTGAAGGTAGTTTTCCGAGGAGGCAAATTTGGTAAGGGCAATGGAAGCCTCCCTAGAAACCTCAGCTTCCCTCTCATCAAGAAGTCGCACCAATGGCTCAATCATTCTAGTTTCTGTAGCCCGGAATGTCCTTGCCAGATTTCCAATAGCCTTGACGCAAGGCATCAGGAGTTCAGTGTCAGCTTTTTCAATGATCTTCAGTAATTGATCAACAACAGCTTTGCAGGCAGTCGTATTGGGCTTGAACGCTGACCTTCTCAAATCAGTATCCAGCTCTGCCATTGCAGTGATCTCCATCAATGCCATGGCAGAATTGAATTGAACATCTTCGGGTCCTTTCTCCAAGAGAACAGCAAAGCACAATAGTGCTCTTGACTCAGTTATGCTGCGGCAAATGGGCGAGTTTCCCTTGGCAAGATGCCAAAGGGCTCTTGCTGCCATTGCCTTCATACTGGCCTTGGTTGCAGGGTCTTCAGATTCCCGCCCCTTGATACTAGTACCCGAGAGCGAAAGATTCTGGTGGTGGTGATGGTAGGTGTGGGGCTGTTGGTGCTGGTGATTTGGCTTTCCAATGCCATTGACCTGGCTGGTCTGCTTCGGGGGTGGCTTGGTGCCACTCTTCATCGCCATTGTGCTGGCAACCACATTGTGCAACTGGTTCGGGGTCCGATTCACCATGGGATGAGCAATTTGACTGCGCTTCTCATCGTCATCAATCACCATGCTGTTAACATTGACATGAGCATGATTGGCATTGGCATTGGAATTGTTGGAGGCCACCAGGACAGCATGGATAGATGTGGCCTTGTTGCTGGTAATGGCATATTTGCTGTGTTCCTGGACCGTCTCGAACGCCAGGTGACTCACGAGCAACCGGATTATGTTGTGCTGGGCGAAAAGATCCTGGCACTTGGGGTAATTGGCAGCGAGCTCCGACACAGCCCAGGCCACCACAGCCTGAACCTTCATGTTACCTTCTTTGAGGATTTTGGCAAACACAGAGCAGACGCCGGCATGGATCATGTGCTCCACGCTCTCGGGGTCCCGCCCGAGCAGTCCAATTGCCCTGACAGCATTCTCTTGACCCTCCGTTCGACCTTCTTTGACCAATTTGAGCAGAGGTCCGACCCCTCCTTCCTCAATGATGAGCTTCCCGTACCTATCATTGTCCCGGGCAAGGGAGACCAGAGACGCCGCGGCGTCAGATCGATCCTCCAGCGAGCCGGTATAGAGAATCGCGATTTGCTCCCAAATGAGGCACAGGATGGGCTCGTTGGCCGCAATCGGGGGGAGGCCGAGGTACTCGTCGGCGCGATCGTCGGCGGAGGCGGAGACGCGGAGGAGCCAGGAGACGTCGCCGATGGAGTTCTCGAGCTGGGACGACATTTTGCGGAAAGCGGCGGTGGGGATGATGGTGAAGACGCGCTTCATGAGGCCATTGGCGCGGCACTTGAGAGCGAGCGAGAGGGCTTTTTCGAGGACCTGCTCGGTGTCGTCGATGATGCGGCGGGTGGGGCGCTCGTAGAGGTCGGAGCTGGCCCGGGCGGCCTGGCGGAGGAGGGCGGCGAGCTTCTCGGTCTTGGACTTGAGCTCGGCGCAGTCCTGCTTGAAGGAAGGACTGGCCTCGTCGGAGGCCTTGACGACCTGGTCGGCGAGCTGGATCGGCTTCGCCAGGATTTGCTTCACGAGGTCCGCCATAGCCGCGGAGGACCCAGAAACGAGCGAAACAGATCGGATCAAAATCAAAAGGTGGGTCTGGTGTAGACGGAGGAGATGTGAAATGGGCAAGTGGTGGAAGAAGAAAAAATGGGAGCTTTAGAGGTTTGAGAGAGTCTTCAATGGTGGACTTTAGACGGGTTTTACAAGGTCAAACGCGTTTTCTTCTCTGCTCTCTGTTTCTTCTTCTTCTTCTCATTTATATTCATATTAAAACCATTCTCTACTCTAACTTCTCCCTCTGGCTCTGCCTATTTATATTTGCTTTTTATTTTTTACTCTGCTATTCATTTTGGGAAGAAAATAAGTCAATAACTAATAATGATTTTATAACAAGAATTACATTAAAGAAATGGAGAAAATAATTGAAATTTTAACTATAGCAAAAATAAAAACCATTCATTTTGGAAGGTCCACCAGGTCCAGCCAATGGAGGAGAGTCTGGTCTGGCTCTCACATGGAGCTTTCTAGAAGTTTCTTCTTTTGTAAAATTGTATTTTGTTGATAAATATTCAAAATAGTTCACGAATTATCCATTTTGTTTCAAATCATTATTTGAACTTTATTTTATTTTTAAAATAATTCATTCAAGTTTGTTTTGTTTTATGTTAATTTTTGTCGATTGTCGTACATAAACTAATGAATTTCATCAAAACTAACAAACACGGTTTAAATTATATATTTTTTTCCCTTAATGTTTTTTACTCTTTCCACTTCCATCATCTTCTTCAACCCCAAATCCAAATATCATCACCAAATTCATAAACACCTAAATCATCACCAAATTCATCATTGTTTAAAATGTGAGCAGAGCTACAAATAAATAAATTGAATGATAGTAAAAATTTGGTAAAATAAATATGGAAATGTCAAATTAATTATTTATCTACAATTGGGGTGGTAAAGTCAAATTGAAAGGAACAGAGAGGACCAGAAATAAAATCTTTGTGAAACTCTGGAATGCTCAGCTGGAAACTTTATTAGGTACTATATTAAATTATTATATCTGTTGTTGTTGTTGTTGAGTATATTTATTTGTTGTGACGTGTGAATAATTTTAAATTTATTAAATTTTGGTGGTTTGTTTGTGCTATAAATATCCTATGTAACATTGATGATATATATAGTTGGCAACTGTATGTAAAGTAATGGGCTTCAACGAACAAAGTGGCTTTTTCTTTTTCAGTTTGTCATTTTCTCAAGCTTTGCAGCCGAATTGGGGGACTCAACATATTGACATGTGGCGTGCTTTCATGCCACCACATAACCATTAAATAAGCTTTGATGCCTCTTAATGCTGAGAAAAATATAAAGATATCCTATACAAATTGTTAACTCGAAATGGTACGTTGGAGTTGTGGAGTCTGATGTTGAAATAAAAAGACAATGAAAAATAAACGAAATAAAGAAAAAGACTGAAATTCTAATGAAAATCGCATTGGAGACCCACACAAGCGTGTGTCAGCTAAACGATTGTGCGCATAAAAAGAAAAGCTTGATCATACTCATTGCAGCTACGGACGTTTTGAGTAAGCCTAGCTTGGATGATCATGGGCTAAATGCCAAAATCGCTTACATTGCATGCGCTAGCAGCAGACAATTGTGCATTATATCATACTCAAAATTTGAAGAGTCTATTTTTGTAGGTTTTCAATTTCTTCTACTATAATTACAATGTAATAGGGTAAAACCCCAATTGCTTGTAAGGTTAGTAAGGCTTGTGAGAGCTAGAAAACATAAGGAGCAAAAGAAAAGATAGATAACAATTTGTGTGATAATTCTAGAAAGATTAGAGTGAATCAGTTTTCAGAGTTAAGAGTTTTCTTATACTTGAGTTGTTTGCCGGTTGACGTAGACATATAAACTAGAACAGTAGGTCAATTGTTAAAATAAATAAATAAATATTTATAATAATAAGAGTGGTGGCCCACTGTCCCGAAATTTCCGAATATAATTGCGGAGTTAATTTTGCAAGAAAAAATGATCATCTCAGGCAAAGCCAAGGAATATTGAAGATCAACCGAGCAAGAAAATGATGGGAGGGCTTCCAAATCCCAATGGTGTGTCTACTTTTAGAGTTTGTATATGGGATTGGTAGGGCTCTTTGGGTTGAACAGCAACACATCTCTATATCAACTTTAATCTCTTTCCCAGAAAAAGTCACATTTTAAACCCAGTTTTTGCATGCACAGTCCCAATCAAATAATCTTGAGTTGAGTTGCATGCTACTCTATTATTGTAGAGTTGTAGTTTTCTTATGATATGATATGATATAGCCAACAAAGTTTATTATGTGGTCGGTTTTGGGGCATATTGCTAATTAAACTGGGGCCATTCAAATGACATCTACAACCAAACAAATTAGGAGTAGTATCATTCACTATTATATTCAGTCCGTTTTATTTAGGATAACCCAAATTTAGTTTCAATTCATTGTGTCCATTTGTTGCTTAGCTCACAAACCAAAAATGGGTTATCAATCAATTTGTGCAAACTTATAGTTTTCATGAATCATCTTTGAACCAGAAAGATGGCATGAGCAATGTGTTATTTTTAGTCACTCTGTTGGATCATCCTCCGGATGGATCTGTCCTCTTATCAGTTTTGGCTGCGTCTCGAGTGGCTGGTCCTTCGTGGAAGCAACCTCGCTCATTGGATCTTTAAATTTAGTTGATGTAGATATAGTGTCACAATCCCAAATGATTTGAACTTGGACTCACTTTAGCACAATGTACTGTTTTCATGAACGTACGTAATGCCAAAGCAAAACGGAGAATGGAGGAAGGTTCGCTCTGTTGCTTATTATGGCACTATCCATGAACGTACATGTCTATTGTATTTGCACCAATACCAGATGTTTCTTCATTTTACTTGTGCAATTTTTGTTCTCGCAATCAATCAAAATCAACTTAATCCACATACCGACCTATTGATCAGAAGGTACATCTGTATTATTGAAGTGCTGAGATAAGTTATCATGATTCATGAGAGATGAGTATCTGTGTTTTTGATAAGGGATGGAGTCCACTCACCACTCACCAGTGACCATCACTCCCTACCTAGTCTTTTCATACTATTGTGATACAGTATTAGTAGGGATGGCAATTTATCCCGAACCTGATGGGACCTAATGCTCCCGTCCCGAACAGGGCATGGGGCAAGTATTTTTCTGGGTGGGGGACGGGAATTGGATAAAGAAAAATTACCCAATTGGGGGCAAGGACGGAGCACCTATAACTTGCCCCTCCCCGACCGCAATATAATAAGCTAATTAATTCTTGAGCTAGACTCCTCTTACTCAAAAGACAAACATTATTATAATTATTTAGCAGCTAAAACATAACAGACAAACACAGTAAGTGCTGTTTGTCATGATTCTAGTTCGCTGTACAGTTCTCAAAACTCAATAATTGAAACTTCAAAGTGACAATAAACTTTGCAGTCTTAATATAGTACACAGTAGGTAAAAATGATTCTTCATGCATAGCATATCCCATATTTCAATCATGCAGTACTGAAATAACCTTAAGAAACAATGTGTTGTTTTGAAATGTGTCCACTTGAATTAAGAAACAATTGCAGCAATGATTTACTGATCATCGACAACATTGAGCAAGTAAGATGACATTGCAAAGACATTAAAATCCACTAAGCTATTAAAGTTATGTACAAATGTCACCAGATTGGAAAAAAGAGATTAATACCGACGCAACCATTTCAGGAGACTACATCAATGGCCAGCTTCCTCACTTCTGCTTTGATTTCGTAGCAGCCCATTTGAAGTACCCACAATTTGCTTCAGGATTTGAAGAAGGTCCCTACAAAAAGAAGACCATAAAACTTTGAAGCATCATTCAAATGTATAAGATTGGCAGTTGATACAGCATACTACTCTCTACACTCTAAAACCTAATGGGGTCAAACTTGACTTTCACCCCTCGAGTTATAGAAAAGCTTTCTTTCAGAGATACAAACCAATTGGCATATAATTCTATGCCACTCTCCTTGATTACCTTATATTACTTGACCACCAGTAGTTACTAAGTGCTGTTCTCTCAATCAGCTCATACGCCTTTGAATGCCTTGTTTAATTAAGCCTTATGTGCAAATGCAACTTGCTTATCAAAAAAAAAAAAAAAAAATACAATACGATTCTCACCGTTCAACCAATTGCAGAGAGTCTCAAATAAAGACTATCAATTTTCTGAAATGATGACATCTCATTTCTTCATTTTGCATTCTTCATTAGGGGAAGTATGTGCTACAAAATCACACAACTAAGCCGTAACAAGAAATAATTGATTCTGATGGATGTGCAGTATACTAGAATCTAGCTCCATCCCTCAAGGAAAAGAGAGAGCTATGGGCATATGGTTTCAGCTGAGGCTCCCGGCCAACTGAATGTGTCACACACCTCAATAAACAATCAAAGGTGGAGGTGCGGATCGTCAGTTGTAGCTCCACTGAGTTGCACTATAGTCAGCAACATTCTAAAGTAACAAGGGCGGCTTCAGCCCTAATGTAGGGCCGTGCACCGGTCTGACAATAGGTGGCTCAGATGCTCTAGCATACGAGCCACGTATTCCCACATATCTTGGTTAACTTCATTATTTCCTCCATTCGGATTTCAAGTCATTATCACCCAAGTTACGTGCTTGACGGCCCATTTATGATCATTGATTCAACTTCTGCTGCCTTTTTAAGGTTAAACGTTCGTGTAATCTCTAAATCTACATCAAAATTTTTAGCCCTAGCAGCTCTGCTCATACAAGGTGGGCCTCACAGTCAAAACAAAAATAAATAGTGTGTTTGTGTGTGTGTGAGAGTGTGCATGGTGTGTGTGTGTGAAAGAGAGAGAGAGAGATACCTCAGCACGAGCACAAACATAAAACCTGCGACCAAAATTGAGGCCTGATTTCTTCACTACCCGAGAAACACAAGGTTCTTTATGGCCCTTGCAAAGAGGCAAACTATTTTGCATCAATTGTTGAATCCTTTGCCACTCCTGTAAAGCTGTATTACTTTTCTCTTTCTCTGAAGAGCAGGATTCTAGTTTGTTTTGATCCTGAGTGGATGCACGAGGATTCAACTCAAGCTGATCCTGACTGTTGTTTGTATCATCAGCTACAAGAGTTTCTTCAGATTGATAATTACACTCTGGGACATTTTCTTGCTTAGTTATAATATCACTGGCAGTGTTGTCATTACTATTGCTAATGTTCTCATATTTCTGGAAAAATGACTTCAAGGAGAGTTGAGACGATTGACTTTTTCTCGCCTTTTTCTTTGTGTCAACACTAGGCGACTTAACATGTTCCTTTCCTGAATTAACAGTAGCATTTTCTGCAGCCTTATTAGTGGATCCTAGAGAGTGCTCTGACTGTGCAACACCTTCAGATTCGGGGTTTGAAGATGAATAAAGTTCATCTGGAAATGGACTTGATACCACAGAAGACTCAACTTGTTCAGTAACTTGTCTTTTCATCAACACAGATGCTGCACATGACACAAAACCTAATAAATTTGAAGTTGATAAAGCAAAAAACCCAAGATTGGTGTTTGAGAAACTATAAAATGAAAAAACTGGACACATGTATTATAAATTTATTCGAACGTGAAAAAGCATCCAAACTTTTAACCACTAACTGATCAATTAGTGCTATATGATATCTATATTGGCTTTTGTGGTACATAACACAGAACTGCTACTTCCTCATTGATTTTCTATCCAGTGAATTCACAAGTTTATTTACTATCACTTACTACTATAATATTTCTGAACAGATAATCCATAAATGGCGAATTCCATAGCTTTGATTTAATGAATTCAAGACATGGTCCAGTTAAGCTAATAAACTTGCTTGACACTTCCTATATGATTGAAATGCCCATATGAAAATTTAAGCTTGATGTAGCAAAAGTAAACATAAAACTGTATAAAGTAAAACATCTAATCTAAAACTGATTATCACTAAAAGAATGAGAGAGAATTTGTCGCACCAATAGTTTGCTGGAGACCGTGAATCATGGGAAGATACCTAGAAGACAGAGATGGAGTACTATGTAGTGGAACTTCTGGTATATCCATTAAGCACATATAAACAGGAGCATGATCAGAACCTTCACGCTTCACGTTTTTCCCTCCTTTCCGTCTGTAAAAAGACCGTGAGAAAGAACTTAAAAGTGTTGTCTCCATACATTCATGCAGACATATGTGTGAAATAAATATAATTATACTAGAAAAATTTGTACCATCTCATAAGGAAAACTGTGATGCTGTTAAACTTGAAAAAGAGTAGGGTCTCTCACATACATCTAGCACATATAACTTTCTGATCAATCCCACTAAAGAATTATAGTAATTAGCAGAAGTGAGGAACAACACGCAAGGAAACAGTTTTCTGTTAATCCTAATTATAGAAGCAGACGTGCTCCTAAATTTGCTTCCTTGAAGTTGTGCTCATCATGCCAAGCAAGTCATAAAGTTCCTATTCTATCAAGACTCAAGCTTTCCAGATGTGCACACAACTTGCCCTTCAGCTTTCTCCCATGTCCTGTTCAATTAGTTCCATTATAACTTATGGCAAGGACCATACTGCCTTTTGATACTTAGCTTCATACCAACATAAGCTTGTATATCATATATTAATTAATTGCATATGCGAATAGAAAGGAGTTAGGATAAGCATGCATGCATAGAGAATTCAATTCATTACTCAATAGCACAGAAATGAAGTAGTTAAATTAACCCCTAGTTGGATATTATTTTTACCTAGGTGTATTTCCAGGTTTCCACCTACTATACTGCATTAATATGTCACTCTCTTTAACATGGCAAGTCATGAAATTGTGGCCTTGCTGGTGGTTAGCATCATGATGTAAGCACGGCCCAGCACTTAGAATTAGGTCAATCCTTGATCCATAATTGAATTCTTCAGCACCAGAATTTTGTGGCCAGCATGTGTATGCTTCTCTTCTGCACAACACATTAACACCAAACTGAATTATGACAAAAACAAGAATTACAAGAATAATCGTGATATGGATTATGAAGTTAAATTTGCAAACGTCGGAAGTAGTATTAAGGATGTGCGTCACATGGATGGAAAATAGTCTTTATTATAAAATTGCAAATGTCATTAAGCACCCTCTCCAACTCATGAAAAGATGGGAAAAAGTTAATGATGGCAGAGAGCTTCTCCAAACTTATGAAGCAAAACTCAACAGCCAAACTAATACTTCACCAGTTCAAAAAATCCAAAGTCAATCAAGTACAAGTGTTGAACCTCTCAGGATACTTTGCCCTGAAAACATCATAGAAAGGGCCTCCATCTTCTACTAGAATAGATCTAAGCCATCTTCTGAATCTACAAGACAGATTATATCCATATGTTAGATAGATATGGCAAGCAAAAGTGAATAACACAGAAACTAACAAAGACTGCCTCTTAGGTTATTCAAGAATATAAAGAACTGCACGAAAATTACAGCTTACTCATTCTTTTCAAAATCTGGTCCTGCCTCACAGCGATCTATTGCAGCAGGGGCAATATTGAAATCACCAACAACAAATACCCTCCGCCCTTGACACAGGAGAAACTCCCATCTTTTCTAGAACAAAGGTTACCAGTATTAGTGAAAGAGAACAAACAATCCAACTACATGATGGGTACATTGTAGTTAAAGTTGCGCTTTAGGCGCACCTTACTCGATACACAGGGGCTCACACTTTATATATGATCAAGTCCGACGACATTCATCGGTTGCACGTGCTAGGCACAAAAATGCGTGCATCAAGCTTTTTTTTTTTTTGTGTGCGCAATATTATAGAACTAAATATGTTATATGGAATAATTGTCTTTTAGATAATAGCAAGCATAATCAAACAAATTCAAATTATAGCATAATAAACTACTCAGTCTACTCTCTTCTTGTTGTTGCTGAATAAAGGTAAGCATGCAATTCAAATTATAGCATATTTTCTAGACATGTTTTTAAAAAAAATTGTGTTGGTGATGACTTGAATTACTTGCCTATACTTTAAATACAACCTTTTGACATTATATCCTTAAAAAAATTGAATTTAACATTCAGAAGCAATTATTAATTTGTATGCATATTTGTTATTTTAAAAATTAAAACTTTTTTAGATTATGTTTTTAGTCATATTCCGCCTTCTGTGCCACTGCCTGCGCCATGCGTCCAGACAAGCACCAAGATCCTCTTGCACCTCTGCGGACCTTGTGCTTTTATGACTATGGATGGGTAAGCAATATACGTAAATATAACCCATCTTAGATAGTACATGAAAAAAACAGCAGCTATTTTTTTCTAAACCACCACATAATGTCTATCATTAACTCATGACTGCTAAATGAACCTATCAAAATTCCTTCAACCACAACATACTGTCAATAATTAACTCGTGACTGAGAACTAACCCTACGAACAAAATTTTAATATACCAATTAATCCTTAATTTCAACAGTTAGTCAAATAATTGAATATGACAAGTTCACAATCTACCAACCAAACTTTGTGGCAAACCACCAAGTTACATAATAGATGAGTTAAGACTAATATTTATCAATAATGTTAATGTGAATAAAAATGGTTACCTGTAATGTCTTATAAAATGTGTGCTTAAACTGGATCCTTTCTGTGTCATCACATTCAGCTCGAGGCCCGTATATATTGAAAAGAACTGAGAAATTTCCAATATTAATGCCATTAGAAATAACAAATGTGAGCTGAACTTAAATCATATCACAATAACTTGAACTTCGAAATGAGAATCTTAAAAATTCAATCAGAAGAAGACCAATTAATATGTTTGAAGTCCAAGCTTCAGCTTACACAAATCAGTTAACTTTGCAGGGCAAGAGGTGGACCCCGTGGCAGCTAAGCAAAATCCAAATAAATTCTCCCTATCAATAGGACACGTAAACTTACCGAAATGACCATGATCTGTGATAACACAACGACCTTCGCTGTCAACTTTAAGGAGCTCATCTTCAGAAAAGTTCTCAAGGCCCTCCACTATTGCAGGCCTGCCACATTTTCTAATCTGAGAATTCTGAATAAGACCTGTGAAGCCTTCCTCCGCTGCAACTGGCAAGGCAGCTTCACCACTTGAAAATGCTGATTTCACACGGCAAAAAGTAGCAACACCTAGAAATAAAATAGATTACTACTGATTCCAAATTATCTGAGAAGCAAATCCCTCTGAAACAACCTCACTCCGACAATGCATATTTTGTGCGAGCATTGCAAGATGGCTCAATGTCAAACCCACAAAAACTGATCTCCTACCAAATTCACAAACCAGGCCAATAATGGGTGTGCTAATTCCTAATAAGGTGATCATTTCAGGTTAAACTCAACCACTGAAGGCCCGAGTCACAACACGAAAAGTGCTGAATGCCCCTCGATTGAAAGAGGCATGGACCGCTCCATAGCTATGATCCCGGGAAAGCCCGATTGTGGGAAAACATTGAGAAACTAAAGGAAACTCAACCTCTTCCTCTCCAGGTAGTCCAAAACTCTCTCATGCAGTTCATTCATTGACAACTCACTCAGAAACTCAAAGGGGGTTTCTTTGGTTGGCTTCAAAAAGTAATGAAATTGAGTATTTGCAAAAATGTAGTAGAAAATGGGATTAATGAGCAAATAAACAAACACCATACCTGAGTAACCTAATCGACCTCTGTCAGAGGTACGAGTGCAGGAGAAGAAGGATTCATAGCCATCCGCCATCACGAAATCTGCTGTGAGCTCCTGTCTCCTCAATTTCGTCTCCTATGTATTGGGTATCACAAAACACAGACAATCAATGACACATACATACAATTACAAACGCGAGAGAGAGAGAGAGATGAGCAAATTGATAGCATGTATAGTACCTGAAAGCAAATGATGTCGGCGTCAAAGGAATCGAGGAGCTTGAGGAGAGAGCCGAACTGGGAGATGCGAGACCTCAGGCCGTTTACGTTGTACGTTACAATCTTCATCTTCCCTCACCACTAACAGCCAAACAATTCTATTATTCACGGCTTAAATGGTTGTGAATTTAATACAAAACTTTTTAGATTGTCCCTTCTCCGCCACCCACTTCGTCTTTCAAAACTTTTTAGATTGTTCCTTTCGCCAAAACTTTTTGGATTCATATGTTCCTTCTCCGCCCAAGACTTCGGCGAACCAGAGATAAGCATGAAACTTATAGAAATAAAACGGTTTTGTGCTGAGAATGATGAATAATTTAATTCATAACATGATATAAAACAAATTAATTATCAAATAATTAATTCAATTCCTTAGTTTATCGTTTCAAACAAGCACCATAAGATGGGAAATAGCACTAACAGCATTGCAAGCACTCTTTCAAAGTTTCATTACACTGTCATATTATGCACATTGCACAATCAGAAAATGGCCATAACAAAAGAAAAATGAGACTTTATGTCAAAACTGATATAGAAATATGAACACAAGAATTCTAATATCTCAGACTTTCATTGATAATTTATTTATACTCACACATTACAATTTGTCGGGCACATGTGGTGAATTCCCGACACTCACTCGCAAACGAATGTACAAACATCAGCATACGTGGAACAGTCCGCCCACAAGCAAGTCCAGTACTAATTACACAAAAACAGAAGCTTGCTGGCGCAATGACTACTCGATCCTATTTCCAGAATCCCATCAAATCATACTTTTGTGTTAACGAGATTCTTAGGACGGAGACACACAACAGCCGATGTAGATAAAGTAACTCAACCCCCTCCAAACTTGCAAAACTCATTCTTCAAAGCTACTGCTTCCTCTACGTCTTACTAGCATTCCGTTGACTAGGGCTAGGCACACTCCGTGGTGTCATGCTCGCAGTCCTTAAAAGCCTACGGAACTCTGATAGACTTACTTTCCCATCTTTGTCAATGTCAGCCTCTTCTAGAAGCGGGTCAATGGAACCTTTTAACCCCGTGTGCTACAATTAAATGATACAATGAATCTAATTAGGATGGTGATCGTCAATAAATGATAGCTACACAAATAAAAATATTCACTTTTATTTACTGCCTAGTATTGCTGTGCCGGTTATCTACTTTTTTAGAGAGAGAGAGAGAGAGAGAGAGAATGTGTGTGTGTGTGCGCGCAATACAAGGTGTTGCAGCTTACCATTTTAAGTTCTTCCGGAGTTATATACCCATCTTTATCTATGTCAAATTTCTCGAAAGCAGCTTGCGACAGATGCTCCCACTTGTCAGAGTCGTGTTCCTCCAATTGATGAACGTGTAGAGTGGCTGCAACGAACTCAGTGAAATCTACAAACCCATCTGTGTTGCTGTCAATCTGCATCAAATAAATAATCATCCCTTTAGGATTCCCATGGAAAAGAAACAACACTCCAAACCAAAGTTCGTTACGCTGAGGGAAAAAAGAGAGTGGAAAGGTAGGATTAACAAAGGGTAACAATTCAAAAGAATGACAAACAAAACGCCAGTTGCCATAAATTCCAACACTGCATCATATCTTCCTTCGCATTACTATGAAAAGAGTGTAACTCACCGAATGAATGACATAAAACAAGTTTATTTATAGTAGACTCAATGACAAAGGGCAGATAAAGTGATAAAGGAACTAAAATAAGAAGTGAATTCTTAAGGCTGTAGTGGAAATCAAGTTGAGAAGTTGCTAGCTTTTCTTTATATAGATAAAATAGCCATACTTACTGCTTGAAGGATCTCTTGAACACCTGAGTCTTTTAATTTCCAAGGAAGATCTTTTGCAAGGGCCTGCATCAATACCAACCTTATCAGGACAACGGCTTTTTTCTTGTGTGTGTAGAAGATAATTTATGTACAATCCATTTTCTAATTTAGGAATAGGCATCAAATTTTAAATCAACCCACCTGTCTCATTTCTTCAAGACTGATGGCACCATTTTTATCCACATCAATTGCATCAAACTGATCACGGAGATCAGCAAGCTCATCTTCATTAAGTGTGCTAGCTAAAGCCTGCAACACAATCAATTGGTTACAAGGTAATTGGTAATTGCAAGAACTATAAGTTCTTTACCGCTTAATACTCTAACAAAAGAAAATGACTTTTACCCTAAGAGCAAACTGCTTCAGACGACTGTACTTCACAAACTGGCGCATGTTACTTAAAACAGATATATCAATAGGGATATCTGATGCCTCCCCTCCTTCCCTGACCCATGGATGTGCTGTACAGTCAAAACCAGTTAGGACTAAAGTAAAATAAAAATACACATATGATGCAATATTATTGAATTGAGCCTCCAACATGATGTAGCAATATATATTGGAAACTTTTCACATACATAGGGCCTGAGCAGCAGTGAGTCTTGCGCGAGGATCCTTCACCAACAACTTTTTCACAAAATCTTTAGCACTATTGCTTATGGTTGACCATGGTTTGCGGCGGAAATCAGGTTTGTTTCTCAATACCTATAAATGTTAGAATGGGTATATTAAGAAATCAAAACACGGAAATAGTTAAAGAACACCTTGTAACAACAATTCAGTGAGCTCTTTTTTTTTTACTGAAATGAAACACATAAAGAATCAAGTAATTTTCCGCAGCCAGAACGATAAGATGAGTCGGAAAACAAAAACGCTGAAGTCAGAGGGTGACAATAAGAGATTCCTCACATCCACATACACTGGGAGACATCAAACTTAAATAGATTTTTAAAAAATGTTTACGAACTAATATCAGATTTAACATGCAAGGCACATATTCCGATGAGAAAATTTTATAAATGCTGTAGAAAACATGTAATATATAATCAATACCCAAATTAAGAATGCTACTCACCTCCTTAAATATACCATCCTCAGTTTTATCCCAAAAGGGGCGCCTCCCGCATAGCAAAATATAAGTAATAACACCAATACTCCAGACATCTGATTCCGGACCAGACTTGCGTTTCAATACTT
Source organism: Pelargonium nanum (assembly GCA_036897485.1). Classification (NCBI taxonomy): domain Eukaryota; kingdom Viridiplantae; phylum Streptophyta; class Magnoliopsida; order Geraniales; family Geraniaceae; genus Pelargonium; species Pelargonium nanum. The sequence continues at coordinate 20,544 of JAYMTF010000188.1, forward strand.
CAGGAGCAACATAATAAGCACTGCCAACAATATCTTGAAACTTCTTCCCTGCATATATTATACATGACAAGTTAGTATATATGGACGGAACAAATTAACCAATGACATAATTTTAGTAAGACGGTACAAAAAAAAAACATAAATGAAAGAGAAAAGCATAATATTATGTGCAAAAAGCAAAACAATAATAAATAAATAAATAGCACTTCAATGAACAAAACCTAGGGGTAAATGAAGTACTTCAAAAACTGTCAACTATAATAGAGAACAGTGAGTTCCTCGCCTGGTTTTATGAAGTCAGACAAACCAAAATCTGTAGCCTTCAGTGGTGAGTCCACCTTGGTTGACTTGAATAGAAAATTCTGCAATCAAGAAACTCTGTCAATGACGTGCCTCCCGTTTAATACGCTTAAAGTGCTTTTAAATAGTTGACTATACCTCTGGTTTCATGTCACGATGCACTAATCCATGTAAATGACACTCAGCTGCAACTTTGAGCATCTGCCGTACAACTACAGCTGCATCTTTCTCACTATAACGGCTGTCCTTCCTGGTCAGAGGAAACCGAAAACAGGTGTAAGTGATATTAAAGTAAACAAATGCCCTAGATGAGTAACAAGGTGGAATCAATTTTCTTGGTTATCAGTTAAAATTAGGTTTCACAATTTGACAAGAAACATGCATATGATTAACCAATAACTGTTGCCAATTACACTGAATCGCACTTGTGACTACTGGAGCTTACTTGGATAATATCCGATCGAGCAATTCACCACCCTCGCATAACCTGGCCAGACATATCGTCAAGCAACAACATATTAAAATTCTGGATAAAGTTGAAAACATAATGCAGATTAAACGATGTGCATAGAATATGCACAGCTTGGAGGGTGAAACCTCATCTGCATGTGAAAATTATTCAGATGAAAACGAACTGAAAAATAATGCCACTAAGTGAATAGCAGAGGCAAATGATTCTAGAAAAGAGTCCAGAGAGAAAATCTTACTCCATAACTATATAGACATAAGATTCATCTTCAAATGCATTGTGAAATTGTACCACATTTTCATGTCCTGTGAGAGCTTGCAATATCTTGACCTCTCTCTTGACATCCTCAACAGCAATAGGAAGAACCATCTGCAACCTCCAATACATTACAAACAAAAAAAAAAACTAGAAAATAGAAGGAAATAAATTGCTGAAAGCATAAAACACTTATATTCCATCACAATACATTCAGCCAACTGTGCATGTTTATCATAAATGTATATTAATAATTGAAAACCTATAAAAAACAGCAGGTACCTCGAGGAAGATAAATTGACAACCAAACTAATATGGGAATAGTATTAATTTTCACAATCATGAAAGATCAAGGAAAGAAAAAACAGAAACCTCAGCTGGACAGAGCATTATGTAACCCAATACTGGCACTCTCGAAAAAATAACAAGGAAAATGCTTACTAGGCTTTCTATTTTCACTCCTTCCACATAATGTAATTGACAGTTAAAAAGCTTAGTAGAAAATAGATAATATTACAAACTGTGAAAAAGAAAGTAAAAGAGAATCTCAAACAAGACCCAATACAAAGAATCCCTGTGAGTTATCATAGTGATATTGCAATACTTATCCCCTTCATTAACTATCTTCACTATCCAAGCATTTATTGGAATCTCCTCACAACCTAACTCACATCACAGGTTGAATTTAATGCTACCAGTAATCAAAACAATCCAAGTCTGTCTCTGAAGGTGAAAGAAAAAATGCAAACTTTGCAGAGTCATTGGCTATTATCTAAATCATGGCAAAGGTATATAGCACACATTGAGTCTGTCAAATCAAGCATATGAATATACCCCAAACTACCTACCAATACAAAAGGCATCTCATTAAGACCTCACCATCTAAAATGCAATAGGGAAAATTGGGATTCTTAAATATAAAGCAAAGATTCCTCAAGGATTTCCAGATCAACCACCATTAACAGGAACCCAAATCCACAATAAGGATCTTCATCGCCAATCAGAAAAAAAAAAAAACACCCTTTACCTCTCTCTCTCTCTCTCTCTCTAAAACTATTAACCAGACAAGACCTTGATTGGAATCTAAATCATTGACGGACCCAGAAAACAAACAAACAAACAAAATTACAAAAATCCCATAAAAACAAAACCACAAAACCCCAAAAAATCAGAAACTCGCAGATTGAACAGGTCCAAATAAGCCAAAACCCAGAATTCCACAAAAAAAAATACCTTATTCTTGTCAATTTTCTTGACCGCAACGCGATCCCCAGTAGCCTTCTCGGTCGCGACATAGGTATACCCAAATTGGCCATGACCCAACAATTTCCCAATCGAGTAATGCTTCCCAAAATCCTTCCCATACCCAAAATCCGTGCGCTTGCCGCAGGGCACGACCCCGGTGGGTCGCTTCGAATTACCCTTATCTCGCGGTTTGGGGTGCTGCGAACTTTTTGGTTGCTGGTTCTTCTTCTGGGTCTCGCTCGTTTTTTGCTCCGGATCCTGATTCTCGTCCGACGGGATTGCTGTTCCGGCCAGTGGTCTGGTTATCCATTTGCGATGGTGCTTGACGTTGTTGTTGTTGTTGTTGCTGCTATTGGAGCCACTGACTTTGGTGGACGAAAAGCAAGAACCCATGATTTTGTAGACGAACATTTGATAGAGGTTTAGAGAGATCAAAGAAAACAATAGTAAATGAAATTGATGAAGAAAATGATGAAGAGGAGGAGGAAGAAGAGAAGAAGGAGAGGTAGATTTTTTGGGTCAAAAAAGAGACTTTTTTTGAACAAAAACGCATATACATAGAGACAGAGCACAAAGAGAAGGCGAGAGGAGGCTGCCTATAGCTCCTCTGTTTTTTAACTTGGAACAAAAACCGATCATATATACTCATTTTTTATTTTTTATTTTATTTTACCATTTGCTTGCTTTATATATTTTTTAAATAAAATGCGTGGTTGATCGTGATTGGTTCAGAGAGCCCACAATTCTTTAGAAGAAAAAGACGTGAGATATTAAAGATTTGGTCCACACTTTTTATTAAGTCGCATTCAAATTCCATTATTTGTAATTTTATTCATTTTAGAAAATGTATTATGACATGTTTCTTTTATTTGGAAAATATAACTTCAAGCTGTTTTTGGTTGTGTGTGTTGTTTGTTCGTTTATTGATATATGTTATTTATAATATAGTAATAAATAATAATTTACAATTTACAATTAAGTTTTATAAGATTCACGAATATAATAAAAAGAAGTCACACATGCATGCGCGTAACAATAATTTAGCATGCGTTCTTCGCCATTTTTTACATGTATTTCTTTTGTTTTTATGCACACAATTTATAACAATGAATATACTGGTAAAGAATTTGAAAGATAAGTTATTATTCGAACTTACAATTTGTTTCTATCTATGCAAGAAGTTGTATGACTAATTACTCCACCAATTCTGCTAGATTTTTGCTCTAACCATAAGAACATGATACATATAATATGAAAACTAATAATAATAATAATATTCATCCGATTTGGATGAATTGGAATTTTCTACCTAACTAATTTTTATTTAAATTAAAACGTTTAAAATAAAGAATTTATATATTTAACTTATTCATTTTTATTTATTTGAAAATCATATTTATCACACTTTTGGTTCCGTGGTCGGTTCTCAAGCAAAGCCAAAAATGCAATTTTTTTGGACCTAGGGGTCATGGGCTGACTAATTGCTGCTGGGCTGAGGACAACTAGCCTATAACACTGTCGCACATAGAATTTGTGCGGGTTTGACGGACCCGGGCCGAAATTTTCACTAAATTTGGTCAAGAGTCTGAAATCGGGTCGAATTTCAGGTGCATGTTGATTCAAGTCTGAATCGTCGGCTCTAGTATCATGTACACTAGAGTGACATTTCGAATTTTAAACCGGATTCGAATAAGATTTGTTTAGGTCTAAATTGATAAAAATTTATTTCAATTTAATATGAAAGGGGCTTGAAACATTGGATTGCATTTTTAGTTTTAAATGTGCGATTTTTTTCGACTTGGCCCAGAAAAGTGATTGGACTGAATCAGTTTTAAGTCGGACTGAATTACCAATGCATGTGAGTTCAAAACCAAATGAAGAACACGAAAAAACAAAAGCATAAGAGCACACCTTTCATTTGTTCCTAGTAAACTATGATTGTACTGTACTACTATGACCTATTTAGGGACATAAAAACATTCTTTTCTTCACTTAGAGTTTGACGGGGATATGATACTCTATTTTCATAATAGACAATACTTTGGATTCGAATCTACGGACACACATAATTTAATCCGCCGTTAACTTGATTCGATTTGACCAACCAACTTGTGGATAGGATCGAACGAATCCGTATGAATCTACACTTTTTGGACTGAGCTTTCACAGCCGCAATAAACTCCACCTTATTTTGAGGCATCAACCATCGCCGGGACCACCACAATCTGCCTCTTTCATCATATGCAGGCATTACTCCGGCGTCACCACACATCAGACAACTGTTGGGTTGCGATTCAAACATCTTGGAAAGATAACTCTCATTTATAATATGATTTTGGGAATCACATATCTTATCATTTATTATCTTCAACTGCTTGTATTTTCTAGATATTTATTACGGATTTTTAATTTGGGCATGGTTTCAATATTTGTATTCACTCTCATATTTTGGCTCTCTTTTTAGAGACTCCTTGGCATGAGCCAAACATTTTATACTTGAATTCTTGTATTTTCTTTACAGGAATAAAAGTACCAAACAAACCCAATTGCAACTTGCGGTATATTATATTTGTGATCCCTGCTTATTGGTTTTGGAGCAATGATAATTAGGAAGAGTACCAAAGCAAATGACAATTGTAACAAAACCAATGATTTTATAACTGGAGATACATTTATTTTACTACATTTCTTATGTTGAAGAGACGAAATGTAGAACAAAGAAACCATATTGAAGTGCTGATAATTAAGTAAACATACAACACAAAACACAGGAGGTGTCTAATTAAGCAAGGATAGAATCTAAAGGCTTGGCCTCCAATTGGTCTTTCGCCAAGTCTTGTACCTTCTTTTCTTTGGCCAGCTTCTTCAGCCTTGCAAGCTCAAGGTCCTTGCTCATCTTCCTCCGGTACATCTCCGCGAACGTGATCGGCTCCTCCAGCACCGACTTCTCTCCCTCCCTGATCTTCAGAGGGTACACTGTTGCATCGGGAGCTGGGTTCTGGAACGTCGCAATCGATAATCGGCTCGAGTTTGAGTTCACCACAGCCTGGTGATCAGCATTCTTGAATCTCCCATTGCTCAGATACTACACCAAATACAAGTACATTTATCCATTAGTTACTCAAAGTCCTACCATATAGTAACATAATATGAATTTAGAGCACATCACATTTATCTTTGGAAAAGACAAAAAGAGTTGCCGTACGAAATTGATAGCTGGTTTTCTAGGCAACAAGACTTGATGGGTCTTAAATGATTTTGAATTTAAATATTTAACATTCATACTTAACTTGTTCATGAAACATTATTTAAAAAAAAAACAAAAAGTTCAATAAGGACAACTGCACCCATCCTCCTCCTACATCCGTCTCTCAAACTATCATGATATTTTTTCGTCTCGTTAATTATGAGACAATATCTACTACCCAACTCAATAAATCTATAATATATTATATATATAGTTGAGTGGTTAATCTTTGTTAATCTATACATACTATAAAAATTGGATAAAAAAATGAGGTTTAAAATGCATATTAGAGTGTCACGTCATCCAAATTTTAGTTTTAACATATATCTTCATTTTTTATGGACAAATTTTATCTTAATTACAAATCAAGACATTTTCAAATGCTACAACTTTTTTCTTAATTACAATTGACATATTTCCAAATTTCAAATTTGGTTAAGGTTTGGAAAGTCATGAATTGTAAACTTAAAAATTGTAATACAACAAGTAATGTTATTACCATAAGTTAATTGTTGTGTAAACCCTAATTTATAGGTATAAATATATGTTTCTATTTGGTGTTCTTATAAAATGCACACACATGCGAGTTGGAAAGGAACAAATGATGTTGTTAAGAGATTAAATTATAAGTGTGAGTTCTCATAAATAGAGAGAATTCATATTTATCTATTATTTTATTTTTATGTATTATATTTTGTAGAATAATATGTTTATTTTATTATTTTCATTCTTTCAATATAACAAAAAAATTACTAATATACAAATTGTATGATACGCAATATAATCAAACAAATTAAAATTTTATGTGTATTTCACATACAAAATACAAATGCACTTACAAGTGTGTCGGTCTAAAAAATTTGAATAATGTTGATTATATATGAATTTAAAAGTGTGATCTTAGTTTTATGTAATGAAAAAAAAATCTCATATTCCGTGTAACGCACAAAACAAAAATTAGTATTTGAAAAAATGTCAAATATAATGATATATATCAAAAACAAAATTGCTAAATGCATTAATTAATTTCGAGTATGCACCATTAAATAACATAGGTCTTATTTAAATGTGGATAGATGTCCAATAAAATACACCATTAAATTATATTACTTGTATGGTCACGGATTGATATACGCGTAGGTGGAAAGCTATCCCATCAATTTTTTCAGTCTCATTAATTATGAGACATGTTGTACCTTTTTTTTTTTTGAAAACGGATTGATCCGCTAAATCTTAAATTTTTAATGAAGCGTGAACTCATTTATTGGTAAAGAAGATTTTTTTTTTTTTGAAACAAAGATGAGTTGTCAGTTCTTGTTTTTTTTTTTAAATACAGTATGTTATTTCTTGTTTATATATGGAAAAATGTCTATTCTAATGAAATATATCAAAAACAAAATTGCTAAATGCATGAATTAATTTGGAGTATGTGGTGGTTCTCAAAAAATAAAAATATATATATATATTTGGAGTATGTGTGTATATATAAACTTACATGACCATGGTCTCCGAGGTTGACCACAAAAGCTCCCTCCACAGGCTGAACGGTGATCCAGGTCTTGCCGTCGTCTCTGGTGGCCTGAAGACCACCGACTTGGTCCTGTAGCAAGAGCGTGATGGTTCCAGGGTCGGTGTGTCGCTTCAGGCCCAGCGTCAGATCCGGCTGCGGACACTTGGGATAGTAATTGACCACCACTTTCTGGTCCATGTCTACACAGGCCTTGGTCAGCGCCTCCTTCTCCAACCCCATCGCCTCCGACAATACCTCTAGAAGCTTGCAGGCCAGTCCCATCAGCTTCTCGCTGTACTCCTCCGTCACCGCCTTCCACGCCTCCGGCTTGTCCGGCCACCGCGAGTAGTCGCGGTTTCTGATCGGATACGAAAAGTACGTTACAATCTCCCTCCAATCTTGCACCGCTTCGCCCTAAAATTTGATTCAAAATTCATCGAATTAGCGATCACACAAAACGTATTGTGCTTCGATTCAGAGTAAAATAAGTAACAATTGAGTTCGAATTTGATTCAATTCTTCGAATTAGCGATCACGCAAAATGTATTGTACTTCGATTCAGAGTAAAATAAGTAAGAACTGAGTTCGAATTTGTTACCTGTAAGTGGCTGGAGACGATGAAGCCTCCTTTCTTGCCGCCGGACATGTCGAAGCGGAGCTTCTCCTCGGGAGGGAGAGCGAAGAACTCGCGAGCGAGTTGAGTCATGTTGGAGATGAGTCCGGCGTCGACGCCGTGATCAACGACCTGGAAAACGCCCCAGTCCTCGCAGGCCTCGACGATTTTCTGGCAGATTTGGGCCCGGCGGCCGTCAACCTCGTCGATGCCGGCGAGTGAGATGACGGGGATTTGGTCGCTGAAGTTGTTGTAGGCGACCTTGGGGCGCTCGTCCTCGTCACGGACGAAGCTGGACTGGAGAGTCTTCTCGCCGGCGAGGGCGGTGAGAGTTGCCGGAGGTGGCGCCATGGAGGAGTGACGTCAGAGCACGAGGAAGAGGTGTCCGGAAAATAGGGGTAAATTGTAGAGAGTGAATGTGTGATGGAGGATGGTTAGTGTGGGGTGGTATATAAGGTTGGGACTTGGGAAGGGAGGTGAGTGAGGTGTGGCAGCTGCAACTACTCATGTGTTAGAGCCCTTCTCTCGTGCTACCAACCCGCACTTCTTCTAGAATATATATATATTATTTTATAATACCATGATAGATTATATTAAGAAGTAACGTTTCACCTCCTTTCAAAAAAAAAAGTAACGTTTCCCCTAAAAAAAATAAATAAATTAGAGTAAACAGACATCAAATTATTACAGACCTAATGTTTATCCTGACTTTTAGAGACTGGTTCGGTTAACTGATGCGCTGGAGCGTTCTATTAATATACAAAATTTCAGCATTAAGGTGGTTTTCGAAGAGTACATGTCTAATGTCCGCTAAGGTAGCTCCACAGTCTACTCTGATTCCAGAAGTCACATAACATCTAAGCGTAAGTCCCTGTAGAGAGTTAGAGAATCTGTTAAAATACAAGCATTTATAATATTGTTGGTAAAAATAAAGTTACATGCTGATAAAATTGTTTATGTTTCAGCGCTATAGGCTGAGGACGGGCCACTAACAAAAAAAAGAATAAAAAAGGGGGTTTCTTCTATAATCTTATTTTGTAAATGTATATGAATGTTTTCCCCCACTATTCTACATGTTTGACCTTTTTTCCTTCTAGTTTTTACTATGATAAATGTAATGGGAGCAAAGCTTTGCAGAACAGGTGGTTAGTATTTTCATTTTAAAAAGGTTTAAAGAGGTGTTGGTTTTTTTTTTTTTGAAATCAAGAGATGTTAGTATTATACATTTCATCTTATATTTTTATAAACATGTACATGTGTTAGGCAAAAAACAATAACTAGCATGTTATGTGAGTATTATTTACGGTTCATGCATATAAGGTGTAAGGCAAAAAACACTAACTCCTGATTTGACAATAGATAAGGTGAGACCCACACAAATTTTGAAGAGAGAAATAAGAATTAAATGACTGAGAATACGCCACGTCAATCTACATGTAACATACATGTAAAGATCTTCTCTCATATTAATTTTAAAATATATAATTGTCACGTAAATTAACATGTCATTTTCCATAAAATTTGAGGCATCCGACATTTATATTTATGAAACTCATATGGTTGGTAAATTGGTTGCTTGAGACAAATAGGAGGAAAAGATTAATTGAGCGAGTTGCCCAAAAAGAAGAAACTATATATACAACTAACCCATCACGTGATATATCTTCACCGCATAAATGTCCATCCTAACTCCCTTATGTTCTGCTACTCATGCACGTGTCCAACTCCTCCCAATTAACTCAACTAATTAAATCTCAATAAAACTATGTCTATTCTCATGTCTCACCAACAACAAATACATATTGTCCTTCAAGGAAATAAAAATATAAACATCAAATAGATACTATACTATGTTTTTTATCAACAAACAAGTACTTTTTATTTAAAGGTTTTCTCTATAAAGAAAAACAGCAGTTAAGCACCCGAGAAAAAAAAAAAAAACGCGTGGGAAAACATGCGACAACATGCAACATGTTTTGATATTGAAAGCTATGTAAAACCAATCAATTTTTGAGCTGTGATATCAAAATTTGAAGGATCTCAGTTCTCATATACAAGCTAGGCCGCTAAAGTGACCACTTGAACTAGAAAGTGATTTGCAAATGTCCCAAATTTTCTCAACACTAGCACATTGAGATGATAATAAAAAAACACTCATTGAGTCCACATGTGAACATTACATAAAAATATAATATTGTAGTAACTATTCACCCATAATATGATAATAACAAAAACACTCATTCAGTTAGTTCTTATTAATATAAAACACAAACTAATTTCTTCCAAAATTTTCTCAGAATAAAAATACACGACAATAAACATAAAACATATATAGGCAATACCTAAAAGAAGTTAAGGCTATGGTTAAAATTTTGAAAATTGAGAGAAAATCAAAACGATCTTTTTTTATTACTTGTGTTTTACAATTTTGAATGATGATGTGATTTAATTTAATTTTCTATAGTGGCAATCACTATCATTCTAAATTGAAACAAATAAACCATGTAAATAGGGAAATGAATAAAATGTCAATTGCATAATTTAATAAATGTTGGCACATATTGTTAGAGTGAGACTACTATAATAAAGGATGTGGGCACAAATATGGTTATTGATGCCCAACAAATTATTAATTGCAGCCAACACTTGTTGCAAAGTCATGAGTGGAAGATCAACACTTGGTGTTAGGCCAAATTCAAGCTCACCATCTTGGGGTGAGGCTGGACATGTGAGAACACGACCTTTTTAGTTATTTGATTTTACAAATCTTGAAAGAAGTGAAGTTAACTCAATATCATATATATAACGGGAGAAAGCTCAACCAGTATATCAAATGACGATTGTCTTCACATTCTTTCGATGATGTGAGATACATATCAACAATATATTACCGAATTATTCCCCAATATTTCTATGCATCATCAATTATAATTATGTACATGAAATAATTTACTGTACTATTCTAGCTCTACCTGCCCTCATAAGTCAAAACCAAGGATGCCATGTTGGATCCATCATGCATAAATTCCTAGGTGTCAAAGCAGCCTCAACCAATTCTGCGACTCCCCTTTGCACTGACTGTGGTTGCTCCATCTCATTTTCTTCCTGCAACCATTAATCAACATTCATATATAAACATTTGATATGATTCTTTTTTTGATAAGCGACGGGACAGCAGGCCTACAAAGGCCTGTGTTTCTCACCCCCTACCCCTTGTGGGGCGTCACCCGAGTTAGTTGTTAGTTCTCCCCTTAAATCCATAAATCCCACCCCATATCGTCGACAATGAGACTCGAACCTGAGACCTCAAAGGAAATCTAAAGCGCATCAACCGCTTGGCCCAACAACAATCTTTTGTACATCCAATCATGAACTAATCCATAACGCTTAATACAACCTAGCTAGCCATTGATCAACCTTAATTTCGCCTAAAAGGAGAATAGTTGCAAGGAAGAGAAAAGTGCATAACGGACAACTTACCTCTTCCGGGAAGAATTGTGGGGATATTCCATTGATCCGCCCAATGACGTGCTCAACATTGGTGATCACTTTAAGCTTGAAGTCTGCGGGATTCATGCTACTCCCTCCAGCAACAGATCCCGGGGGCATCCCAAGTGGTCTCTTCCACGACCAGGATAGGAGCTCATCACGGAAAAACATGGCTAATTGATGCCATAGATGCTGACTTTGCTGCAATACAAAACATGGATGCATATTAGTTAATTCAATCGTCATGATACGAAGCATTGCAGTTGATATGTGAAAACTCACTTTAGGTGAAGCAACAGCCTGTGCAGCAGCAGCCATTGCAGATACAATAAGCCCTTCTACTCCGAAATGGGAGAAAAAAGCTTGCATGTTCCTCGTCAAACGGAAAGGAACCGGTTCGTTGAACTCTATCATTCCATTGGCATCGTATGTTGGATGGAAATCTGTCTGGAATATTTTCCCAGTGTTCTTGGCAAATAGAATCTTATTAGGGGACCTTCCTCCAATCTGTAGCATGAAAGTCATGAAACTTGAAAGTGCCAACTGGATAGCAAATTGCTTTTTGTAAGCCCACATATGATTGCCACTCAGAAGAGTTTTATACATGTATTGAGAGAATATGCTTTCAGGCACAACGGATTTGGTTATGTCATTATAAGCATGGAGGCGGAGATCAACAACAGCTTCAGGAGAGATCTGGCCGGATATAGCTTGGTTCAACTGCTCCTTGAAAAGGGTAATGGGAAGATCTGCTTCTCGGTCATACCTTGCACAATAGTTCTCATACACCTCGAGGAAGGTGCCGTAGGTTAAATCGTCTTCAACCATGCGGACCTGTGTTTCAGAAGTAATAAGACATAAAGTTTTCACAAATCTCCATAAATTTATAACATACACGATCATCAAGAAAACATGTAGCAAAAGAACATAATTCTTGGTGGAACCAACAGAACAGGTCCCACAACATGAGTGTCAAATGCTTTATATGCTATTGGAGAAAACTCAAGGAAATGGAATTAATATGAGATTCAGATCATCACCTGAGACCAAACAGGAATTATAATTGGTGTGTGAATGCATATGTGTCGGCGTCTTGATTCCTTGTGCTTATCGAACATCTGGTTCATCACACGGAAAAGCTGCAGTATCCGTTCATCACTTCTAGCATTGGGGGTTAAAGATGTCTGGACAACAAAGTGACGTTGAGAGCCATCAGAACCGATTAGAGTTAAGCGGCGGAAACTGCTTCCATGCCTTCGCACAATGGGAATATCAGCTCCAACCCTGTCCAACTTCACTGTGTGGTCAGGTGCAATTTCCTGCAAGGTTTAACAACACATTATAATAGGAACAGCACACAACTCAATAAAGTGGACCCAGTACCAAATAAATGTGATTATATGCCAGCTTCGGTTTAGTGGCAAGTTTTCGTTGAGGAATATTACTGTGGTAACAGCACAATCTAATACCAAAAGGCAGAGATCATGTTAATAGGGGTTAACCTGATCACTGAAATACTGTCCTGGAACCTCCACATCAACAACATGGAAGTCATGTAACACCTTGCTTTCCTCTTCCAGCTTCAGCACAGCTGGAAACTTGTCCTCGACATTGTTTTGGAGAACATTTTTCCAAAGTTTCAATCTCTCCGTCAGATCAGAAAGAGTGGCTGGGAAAGTAGTTGTGCTTTCTGGATCAAGATCACGCTCAAAATCCTGCTTGTATTCTCTTACAAAATCAACATGCTTGTTGACAGCATCTGCTGAGAAGCAAGCTCTGCACACACCAGAGAGCTCTTTCTTGAGAGATTGGGGCACGTCCGCTGTAGTGGCAGTTGGGTACTTGTAGCAGCGGTGGAGAAGAGCATTGACCACCGCAAGAAGTCTCTCCTCGGGAAGGGTAACAAACCTTGAACCAATTTCTGTTAGCAGAATCTGAAAAAAATAAGAACGGAATATTAGGAAGTATGCCATTTACTAGAGAACTTGACACTCTATTAACATGCACATGAACATAAAGTAAGAAACACAATCCTCCTTTTTTCTTCTAAATGTCAGGGGTTTACTCCATGAGTACATCACACTAAAACTATTTTGGATCTTTGAATGCTCAAGGAAAAGAAATGTAGATGAGAACCTTAGTGATAACTTCAAATTCTAACAGGCTGAAACAAAAGCAGCTACAACAACCAAAAGGTATAAAGTTCATAAAAACTAAATTTCTAACTTAGTTTCCTCAATTTGTCAAAGGTTCAGCGTAGCATAAACAGACTTTGATTTTATGAGATACTATCAACAACAAACTATTCACAAATAGACAAGGTGCAACAGGAATCATTGTTAAAATAAGAATTCTTGAATAATATTCATCACCTCAAGTTCACTGGCCAAATTAGTATGCTTGCTTCTTAGAGCTTCCATAATATCCTTTGCAGCATCAAAAGCACTTGCAGCAGAAGCTCCAAGACTCAGGGCACCAGTTCGCCTAAATGTATTTTGCCCACCTTCATTCATAGTTGAAGCACTTTGTTGCAGAGGTTGTTCGTTCCCTGAATGCACACTGCCCTCTGTAGTGTTGGATCTTTCAGATTCTTGCCCATGAGAGTTTCCACCATCACGTGATCCTAAACAACTAGATTGAGTGCCTTGATGAACTTGATTGCTGGTACCTAAAGGCCCAGCACCACCATGACTTTGAGCTCTCATATTTCCGTTGGCCAAGCCAAGACCACCACCAGAAACATTTTGCTGCATTCTTTGCTGAGCCATTGGAATCCTACTATTAAGTTCAGATTTATTTGCAACATCACGGCGCTCGAGCAAATATGTTCGCAACCAGTAATAAAGAGCCTGGAAGAACAGAGTAATAAAGTAATAAATTAAAACAAAAAACTCCAATATAATATCTATTCAAAACTACATAGAAAATAAGGAATAATGAAAAATGAAACAAAATCCATTGCAAACTAACATATTTTATATAATGTTCACCTGTGGATATACTGTGGCGATCTTTAGCAGTACAAGTTTGCAATGGGGTGCTTCAGTCCTCTGCAAGGATAGTAATAGCTGAGGAATCCAAGCAAGCCAAACCCAATGGGGTATTTGATCCATGTGCTTGTCGAATGCCCTCCCCACAGGCTCACTGGAAGTATCAAAGCTGAGAAGATATAGGACACGAGCAAGGTGGCTTCTGGAGTTAGAAATGCCATATTTTATACCTTGAAGAAAACAGCTGACCGCATATTCTAACCAAATTTCATCATGAGAATCCTTGTAAGCCTGTTAAAGACAAAATACCGGCATTTAAGTTGATGATGGCAGGGAAAGAATGGAAAACAGCTAAAAGTTATTACCATGTCACAATAATTTCCCCAGCTTATCCACCCCTTAGGCAAATTTTTGAATAGGCTGATAGCATTGGAATAACCAAGGTTTGCACCCTCAGTATCATTTAACTTCAACAAGAAATCTCCATGGAGACGAAAAATTTCTGCCTTGTGTTTCACTGGAAAATATTCCAGATTAGTGCTATTGATCAAATTAAGGCCACTTGAAAGCTCTCCCTTCATATCAAGATAAGCCTTCGCCTGTTCTCTTATCTTAACAAAAGCTTCCTGAAACATATAATATGCAAAATTATGTAATATCCACACCTCCTGTTCACCTACTAAATACCAAAGAAGCATTCAATAGTCGAAAGAATTACAGAGTTCTTTGAAGTAGGCAAGCAGAGGTTTAAGCACAATCAGATGAACCATCTTCTCTCATATCCACACAAGGTTCAAGATAATCATTGCAACATCTAAATAATTTGAATCCACCCTAAAATTAATTCAAACCTATTTGAGGAATGATTACAACATAACAATTGAGATTTCTAAAAGAATAATCAATAAAATGATTAGGATTATCTTATAATTGATTTTTAAGGCACAGAAGTTTTACAAATCGTAACCATAAAATGGTGAACCCCTACGTTCATGAAAGAGACAGTCCTTTTCCTACCACCAAGAGTAAAAATGAAACTGATATTAATTTGCAATACCTGCACTTCCATGGTGGAATGGCCATACATCTTTTCAAGTATGGTCACACAAACATCATGAAGGCCTTGCTTGCGAGAAATGCCAGCGAGCTTATTGACATTCCATGCTTTGTCACGATAGCCAAGGTGATGAAGCTGCGGGTTTGTGGTACCGAAATCCTTAAATGCATCTATAACAGCATTATACATTTCATTCCTCCATTGAATCAAATCACACCAAACAGACATATTATCCCACTCATTTGGTGTTCTCAGTCTCCATGTTTCAAGAATGTCCTTAAGATCCGCATACAGGTTTCCATGCACACCAACAGAATTGCTAGAAAGTTTGTTTCCATTGGCAATGTCCAAAAGAATTCTGGCAGATTCTTTAACTTCAACTAACTGTTGGAACTGCTGCAATAGAGGAATTCTAGAATGAACAGACATCTCTGGCAATTGCCACCACTGCTCTAAAGCAAGATCAACACCTTTTCCCACAATGTTTTCAGCATCACCTACACCATTTGTATTTTTATCATGCAAGGCAAAGAAGGCTTGAACCAGACGAAGCTTTAAAGTCTCTTCAACTTGAGCCTTTGGAATCACGTGATCCTTCATATACGTCCAATCTGGCAGTTTCCAAAGTGTGTCCAGTAGTATCTCGTAATGCTCAGTACTCTTTCCAAAATCTACCAATGCATCCCACTGACTAAGTTGAATACCACAATGAATCCACTGCTCTTCCCAGAGGCACATCTCAGCTTTGGGTACTACATTGCTATATGTGCCTTGTGTTGCCTTTACCATAGCTTGGTAGAAAAGGTTTTGTGCACGCTGCCAATAACCATGCTGAACTAGACAAAGCCCAGCCTTGGTTTCTGATGTAGTAGACCTTTTCTTCAACAAGCCACACCTCATATCTTCTTCATTAAGCAACCGATAAAGCTCAGCCAAAGACTCGGCACACTTTGATTCATTCGAGAGCCACGTGACATGACTTTCTAGCAAAGCCAATGAGATATGCCAGGCATTGTAAGTTTTTCCAATATACTTAATGAGCTCACTTGGCATCCGAGGTTGAGGTTGGCTCAACTGGAGTCCTTCAAGAAGTGCTTGCACAACATTTGGCCTGCTGCCTTGCTGTTTCTTATGGTAATCTTTTGATAAGAGTGCAATCATTGGTTTAGCCAAAGTTACCTGTTCTTCTTTGTGCAGGGCCATCCACACAATAGGAAACACCAACACCCACAAATGATATGCAACATTTGCATCAGTGTGTGCCAGTTCTCTCAATGGAGTAACAAGATCAGCCACCTAGAATTGAAAGTAAAGGTTAACAATATTAACGCAAAATACAGATTTTGATGCAGATCCTAAAGATAACGCCACAGGATTCCAAATGTAAAAACCGGTTCAAAAATTTGAAAGTAAACAAAATACCTGAAGTTTGCTTGTCTCATTCAGAAATTGAGCATGCTTGAGAACAAAGCTATCAAATGTGAGAGGAGAATCTTCAGCTTCATCAGAAACATTAGTAACCTGATGCTGCACCCTAGAACTATCTGGAACAGAACCTGAAACCGCAAGTGGGAGCACTCTAGCAGAGTTTGGAGCAAGTGTGATAGATTGATTTTCAACTAAGATAGCAAGGAGAAGATCTAAGCCTTGTTTGAGCCAGAAGACATCACTCAGAGCTTCCCAGTCCTGAATTTGTATGATATACTGCAGCCTAGTGAACAATGTTTTGCCAAGAGAGTCATGATAAAGTGTAAAGAAATTCTTTCTAGTTTCAGGGTCCTTAGCTCGTAAACCAAGCATGAATTGGCTCTCAACCTTTAGAAATACCTCTTGACGTAAGGCCAAGGGATATCTGCAAGTCAATCAAACAATAACATTATATCCTGATGAATGCAAAATCAAAACAAAATTGATAATGTATAGTACTTACTTATTGGAATCAGCACATATTCCATAAAGAAGCTGAAGATACTTCGTATCCCACTCTTCAAGAGCAGTTTGGGGGAAGTTCTGACTATCAACTTGGGAAAGCTTCAGAAGAAAAGAGACTATATCCTTGGGTGTGAGAAAAGCACTCAATACGGCAGGTGTGCTAGGCTTGCTGACATCATCTTCAATCCATCCTTTTATGACATCAAGTATGCAAAGAAGCACACTAGCATCAGTACTTTTCTCTGAGAGCAAGGCATTCACGATTTGAATGATGGATCGTTTGCACTCGGCTACAAGCATGACCTTTTCACTGATAAGTTTCAAGAGAGATTTTAAATTAGAGATGACTGCTCCAACATCAGCACCTTGACGAGAAGAAGTGACCACAAATTCTGACTCAGTTCTCTGACCCTGGAATGAAAGATGCTCTGCTTAATGCAAGTTGAATAGAGACTAAAAGTTTCCAATTAGAATATGATATATGGCAATACTCAAGCCAAAGCTGAAACAAAGGCAGGCCTGAATTGGTATAAAAATACATGAATGCTCATGAATATGAAACTAATGGAATAGCCTAAATTGCTTGTCAAACGGGTGTAATTTTAGATCTTAGTCCTAGATCCAGGAGCGGCCAATGTCGCATTACAAAGTTTATGGGTTGCAAGTACATAAGCAATATATAAGAATTGAAATACGGATGAGGATTTAGAGCATGTTGGACCCAACCGTGGACTAAAAAGGAATGAGGGTCCTATATATTGCACTTATATTTTATAGAATAGTCTCAAAATGGAATCTTACTCTGCTGTTGAAATGCTACTACTAAATTGGTCACTTTAATACCTTATATTAACTCATTTTTTTAGTCCCAGCATGAATGAAATACTTCACCGGGCAGAGGGGCACAATGAGAATCCCACTTTTTCCCCTTTTTATTTCAAAATTTTCGTATATAAATATGCATTATTTAAATAAAAAAATAAAGTCATAATCATGAATTAAAAAAAATAAAATCAGTCCAATCAGACATTTCGAGCATAAAGTTTGTATTTTGTAGCATAAAAGATGAAGAAATATGAATGAGAATCTCAATCCATCCATCTTAGGTGAGGATCAAGTTGTTCATAAGTTAGTGAATGGGAATGAGAGGGTTCTAAGTCATCAACACAGCATCAATGGAATCCCATTCCCATTCCCGTTCCCTAAGCAAAATTCATAATCCAAACACCACCTCAGTGTTTCATATAAACTATTGATTGATAATATAGTATACTGGTGAAGTTGTTTTTCTTTTAAATGCATCATTATCAGAAACAAAGGGAAAAAAGAAAAAGAGAGCCATACTTGTCTTACATGAGAACCTGCTGACGTTCCCAAATCATGTGCCAGACGTTGAAGGATACGAACCAAAATGAAAGGATCAATAAAGTTCTTATTAACCTCTGTCAAGGTTTTAATGACAAGCAGCACAAAACTAATTGAATTTGCAGCATTATCTTCACCCGAAGTCTGAGTTACTGTGACAGCATTGGTTTGCTTCCGTATCAACTCATCAACCTTCTGATACAACAATTTCACATCTTGCAGTGCCTCGGCTCCTTCAATAGGAAAAGCAATAAATACCATCTTCAAAAGTGAGCATAGTGACTTTCCCGCATCCAACATTTTATACTTAAAACAAGGTTCAAGAATCTGCCAAAGAAATAAAAATGATTAACAAAGACATTCAACTTATTAAACATCCAATAATGAATCAAACAAAAACTACGTAGAAAAATAGCATACTTGTGAAATCTGGTTGATATTATTTCGAACGAACAAATGTGGCTGCTTTTCCAAAACCTTGTTCATCACATCCAAGCCCTGTGCAAGAGCAGTGGATGGATCCTTTGACTGAGATGGTTGAGGGCTGCTCAATAGCTTTTCCAGATAATTGAACTTGACATTGGCGTTAGGCCATACCTCCAGAGCCTGTGATAGTAGCTCCAAAGCTTGTTTGTACATAGTGCTAGCTTCTTTGTCCTTGGGCTCTATTAGCAAGGCAACCTGGTTCCCAAAACCCAAGTAAAATGTAAGGCATCACACGATATACACTCTAATGTAACTTGCCAGTTCAGAACATGTTCAGATATATTAGAATCCCATGACTTGACGGGTTCCATGATATTTATACATGCTTAATTGTTTCCATATGCTATGCCTTAGATTGTGTCCATTTTCTATTTGAAGATTAGTGACCTCTTATAATACCCTATATAAAGGGCATATCTTCTACTATAATATAACATCAATACTAAATATCATTTCTTCTTGTTCTTCAAAGGCTATTTGACAGACTTTTGCTGCCAACATTCTCTCTCAACAGTGTTGGGATCTCTTTTCAAAGTCTCTTACATGGTTTTTATAGGCATAAAAATGGGGACATCTCTTCACACTGAGAAAAAGACTTGTAATATTTTCTTCGTATCCTAACCGTCGGCATTTGGTTGGGGATTTGTTCAATCTAAATCGCCTGGCTTATGAGCAATTTTTATAATCCAACCACAATACAGTGAAGGGCTCTGATCAGTCATCCCCTGCTACAGCATCAGCAAACTTTAATACATGTCTCTATGTGCTTCTCATTGGATTTGTCATAGTCAATGGCTTATCTGATTTGTATAATCTGGACAGTTCTTGTCTCATAGTCAAACTTTAGTGGTTTTGACAAACTCAGGTGTCTATTTAGCAACACCTTGAATTTGGGAGGGATGTTTAGATATATTAGAAACCTATGATTTAATCAGAAGAGCTAGTTATTTCCATAAACTCAGCCAAAAACTATGCCTATTTCCTATTTGAATATTAGTTCACTCTTATGAATCCCTCTATATAGAGGGCTTCTCTTCCACTATCCCAAAACATCAATATTACATGTCATTTCTTATTTCCACAGCACATAAACATAATTCAAGAATATGAAGCATACAATTTAAGCATATATGATAGTGAAAGTTGAACCCAGCCTTACTCTAATGAGAAAGTTGATAATTATCTCTTCCATAGCAGCATTGGGCTTGTATTCTTCATCAGGTTGGACAGCAGATCCTGTGGTTTCTGTATTAGTGATAGATGATGCACCACCGGGGGACATGATACGGAGGGATTGAAGGCCCGCCTCAATCTTCACTCGCTTGCTTGGATCTTCAGGGAAAGTAGATCCACCAGTAGGACACTTAGAATCAGAATCAGCAGAGCTAAGATTAAGCCCATCACTGGTTTGGCTAGGGACATCACCATCAGGCACAACTTTCATTTTCTTTTGCCTTTGCCTTTCCCAACAAACCACTAATCCAGCAAGTTCAATAGCTAAACGCCTGTTTTCTGGTGCAGTATTATACGGCAATCCAAGGCGATTGAGAGAATTCACCATTTGATGTACGAATTGTGCTCTGAAGCTGTAGAAGAGATCTGAATGTCGAACAATGAGCTGGAAAATGTGGATCAAATTAGGAATTGAATGACCTTCCTCGACCAGAATTTTTTTTGTGTATCGTATCCAAATTGGCATACGAGAATCCTCAGGAGGCAACCTTCGCGGTAGTGCCGGCATCAGTATATCCAGTGCCTGCTTGACCAACATCTTATTTTCCGGCTGGCAAGTTCTAAGAAGTGCAACAAAGACCTGCATCCTCAAAATAAATATCAGGATAGCATTTATTATTACAGAGATATAAAATGGTTGCCCCACATGCTGTATGTACATATGTTCGTGTTTATGTCAGATCATGATTCATTGTTATGAAGCCACTCAATTACTGTAGATTCGGAAGGAGGTAGCAATAGTCAATAAACCAGTTAGTAAAGGCGCACACAAAATAGGGAGTAATAGAAACAACCAAAACTGAGTCTGATCTAGTAGAGTCCATCTAGAGAAGTATTACAAAGCATAAGCCAAAAGTTTAAACCACAAAAACAATTTGTATCAATCAATTTATGACTATATTGATGACATTAAAAATTGCCCAAATTTATTATGATATGCATCAAGTTACACAGTTCAGGATAGTTACTTATAATACGAAGCAGATATAGTACCTGGAGAATGATTTTCTCTGGGGCCTGATAGGCCTCCAAGAAATGGCAAACATTCACAAAGGCCCATTGCTTACTTGCACTGTCCTCACGTTTCAGATGATTCCAGCCAAACTTAATTAGTTCTTTTCTATGGTGTACAAGATCATTCTGAAGATACTTGAGAAGTAAAGTAGCAAGCTGCAAAAGTTCTATCCTCAACGGTTCATCGTATTCAGCAGAAACCTGTCAAAGAGAATCACTTAAGTCACGACATTTTACTATTACAATCAAAGCATTTTGCAGGACGACATGCTGCAGATTATGAACCAAAATGTCATAGAATAACAATCTCATTGCAAAAGGCAAGACACTACCTCTTCTGGAGGATCAAGGAGTTTCTCGACAATTGTTTTTATTATAGAAGGATCAACCACCTCCCAACTTTGTCCATTTTTAAATGCATGAGCTAGCATGGGAAGAATAAGTATTTGCATCCCGACTACAAGATGATCATGACCAAGTTGTTTTGACTGAAAGAGATTCAAAAAATGCAAAAGCAGAGCTGTCTTCAAGTTTGGTGGATACCCCTCTGCAACCTGAGATCAAGGATGCTTATTAGTTGCACTTACAACAGGTAAAATGAAAATATTTGGCACAGGTAGAATATCAAGATAATACCTCAATAATGTAAAACTCCTTCAAAAACGTATAATCAATACGAGTGTGATACAAGAAGATGGATAAAATATCAAAGAGAACGTTCACTTCAGTCTTCTCGTGACGTACATAACTCAAAAAGCATTTGACAAGCCATTTGCTTTCTTTCACCTACATTTCAGTGATTCTTGTCAAAAGACAGCATACAAGCATATTAATTGTCGGAAAAAAAAAGTATATGAATAATCCTTGAAAGTATAAATGCAGACAAACCATGGCAGAAAATTTTCATTTCTATATTATTCAGAGATAATGACTTATAAAACCAAACAGGGTTTTAGATCCAAATGGTTCCAGAAAATAGAAATACTGGGCATCAGAATATCATAATTCACGAGATAAATAATATCAAAAGCAGATGTATTTGATCTAACAAGGAATAAAATAAAAGAAAGATATGTACTTGGTATGCCCTAGAAGAAACTGATCCTATGTGTGATAAGTTTGGAGCTAATGACTTACTCGAAAAATATATATACAGAAAGTTCCAAGTGTTTATTGTCACAATGCATTTGTATATATACAGATAGTTCCAAGTGTTTATCTTCGAATATATATTGTACTACTCAAAATATCACAAATGCATTAATATTTAATATTACTAGACATACACTACTCATTTTCCTAATTATATTTTTTTCTAGACTATTGGGTTACACAAGTCTTTTGGCCAGTGAACGGGAAGCATAAGATACAGTAAATGTACTAGTAATTTTATACTAACATACAATAGAGGAGTTACTAGCAAACAACTCACTTGCACTAAGCTTAACTCTTGTTCATTGCGCAAACGGGAGACTCTAGCAGGTGACTTCCAAACAAGTACCAAGGTATCAAACACAACACGGTTACTCTGCAACCATCCAGGTATTAGCTTGATCAAAGTTTTAATAAGAGCAAGTCCTTGAAAATAAGCATCTGAAGGTGCAGTAGGGGTTGCTGACTGTTGGTTGGAACTCTCAGATGGAGTAGCAAGGCCTTCGTCACCCGCTGAAGCCACAGGTGGTGTTGAAGTCGCAGATGCATCAGATTTTGGCAAAAATTCAGGGAAGGCACGTTCAAGTATCTTCTTTGCTGATTTTGCAAGCTCATCTCTCAATGGCTGCCCAGCATCTGATCTTATTATATACATAAATCTGCATTCAATAACATTATACAGATAAATAATTGTAACACGTGTAATTTATAAGACTACTGAAGTAAAAACTTCGCCCCAGCATCTGAACCTTACCGTCTGAAGTATCTTGGTTCGTGTAATCGAGCAAGAAAATAATCAACAGCATGTGTTGCATATCGATTTAAGAACTTTGTAAGTGGGAGACGATATGGACTGTTGATCTCACTATACACTTCTCCTGGAGAAAGAGCCCCCTCCAAACCAATAGTTAAGGTGACGAGTTCATCAAGGAACTTAGAAGCAGCCTGGGGTAGAAGGTGAAAAAGCTCAATAATCGCTGCAAAAAAAATTAATAATAATTAAATGAATGTCATTTTTTTCTTCTGTATAGCTTCAGTCTGTGTATTACATGTTTGAGCAACTCCAAGTGCAAGTAAAGAAAAACAGGATGCATTACCTGCTGCAATTTTAGGTTCTTCACCAGCCTTCCAAGACTTCTGAGTCTGCGCCAGCTTTTCGGGTTCCAACCACTTCTTTAGGTGTTCTAACAACTTGCACCCCAAGGTAACATTAAACCAAACAGAAAACACTTCAAGCAGGTGGGCCAAACCTTGCAGAAGTGGCATGCTGAGATTTTTGGTATGAGCCAAATTTAATAATATAGGCCTCAGACTGCCCTGCAAAAGTTCTTTGGGCATTCTGTGTTGATTCATAACCTATATAACAAATCAATTAAAAGAGCGAAATAAGCATTATATGATGAAGCTATCAAACGCTGTTCAACAAACAATAGCAGGGCACAGAGGCTTTAAAATGATAACTGACACTCTTAGATGACCAATTATATTGTTAAAAATAAACCTACATAAGAACGGTAACAAACCTGCCGTAGGCCTTCTTTTGCAACAGCAACAACTTCTGGTGTCTTACTGGTTAAAGACTTAAAAAACATGGAAATGATCTTTGAACGCAAATCAGAATGATTAGGAGTTTTAAAATCTGCCCATGCCATTGCAGTACAGAGTAGCTCAATGCAAGCTGTTCGAAGTCTATTCAATGATGTGGCCACTTTGGGGTTCATGAACTTCACTACCCATACAGCCTCATCAGCTTCAGCAATTTGTAGTGCTTCTTGCAAGAAATTAACTAATTCTTGAGTCAACTTGAGAAGTGGAGGCCTCAAGGACAAACAAAAACTCAAAGCTGTAACTGTACCAACCTACATACCATCTTAAAATTTAGGATCGAAGAGAGATAATTGTTTTCTAAATGAAAACTAGCAACATGATTTACCTGTTGATCAACGGTTTTTGATCGAAGCGGCCGCATAATTAGAGGCTGGAGCATTGGTTGATATAAAGGTTCTAGCAGCTCAGACACCTCACTACCAGTCCTACTAGCCAAAAGTGCCAAACATGACTGCACATTCTTTCTCACGATAATAGATGCATTGAGATTAAACAACTCTGAAGCAAGAAATTCAACGACTCCTTGAAAGCTTTGCCGGCGGGATTCACTATTTGCTTCACTAACATTATTTACCACACGTAGAACTTGCGTAAGCACTCGACTTGTCTCTTCCTGCTCTTTGTTAGCATGAATAGGAAGACATTTAAGAACATATACAAGACCTCGGACTATTCTTACTTGAAAACAACACAAGGTCTCAACGGTCACTTTTCCAACCAAAGCACCAAGTCCCAAAACACCTCCCATCTGTGCTTGCCATGTACTTCCGAAACAGCAATGCAATAGACGGGGTAGAAGCTGCTCAAAAACAGGAATGTGAACACTTGGTGGTGGTGAATAGACAGGATTCATTGACGGACTAGAAACAATCATCGGAGTACCTGGGCCTCCTCTTGACATCAGACCATCAGCATGTTTTGAGCGTGCAAGAAACAGAAGTGTATCAGCAAATACATTTAAAGCATTGAGAGCAGCTTTAGCATGGAGCCTATTTTCACCTGACAGCACATCTACCAGCGTATCTAGAAAAATTTGAGGGTCCAGCTCTTTCAGATTAGGACTAGTACAGTGCTTTGGCCTTGAACTGACACTAACATTAGGTGAAATTATAGGACCAACAAGTGTAGCAGTTTCAAATGAAGTGTTATTTGAGGAATGAACAATATGAAATATTATAGCAAAATGTCGGCAAACATTGACAGTAAAATCATCCCTGGGGTCATGAAGATCCAGTTCTGCACTGGCAGCAATAATGGTCATTAACAGAATCTTAAAAACAGACTTCTCTGCCATAAGTTGGGTTTTCGTCTTTACCCCCAAGTCCACCTGCAGTAAAGCACCAAAAATCAATGAGGTGGCAGCGCATTTTATCATAAACTTGTATAATAGCACAAATCAAAATAAAGCAGAACTACTACACTGACTACATCCTATTGCAATATTATGTCCACCCACCCACCACCAACGACAACAACAATAATAATAATAATAATAATAATAATAATCATAGAAACTGATCAACTGAGGAAAATGCTAATACAAACAACAATATTTATGGCACAATAAGTTGCTTCTTTAAGGGGCATTCGAGGCATTAAATGATGCAAATTTCAGCAGTAATATTTGTTTTATTATACTTTCAGATGTAATATAAATAAATAAATAAATAAACTTTAGTACAGAACCAACCTTTATATCTGATGTCTCAGGCCTGCAGAAAGATGATTCCACTGTAGAAACTAACACATTTGACAGCTGATTGGGTGTAGATCCTTCATCAGTAACATTTCCTGGCAAATTTAGTAGAGAAGATAAGCACACCCTGAGGAACCTAAGAGCCTGTTTCCGGTGGAATGCACCCATGCCAGGATTTTTGTGCATTATGGCTGCTACAGCAAGATTTATAAAGCGATCGAGAGGTACCAAAAACGGTGTGGTGGGCTCAAATGTCAGAATCAAGCGGAACCCATGCTCAGGATTCTCCTTACATTCAAGTGCAAGGGGTTCTTTAAGAAAGCGTCTATTACGCCCACCTAGCTTACCAAGGATTTGCAAAGACTTCCCACCCCAAGGATAAGGCGCAGGCCTTAGATGAGACCATAAGGCTAAAATTACCTCCGACCTAACATTGGCCATACTGGGTTCCAGAAAATCAGGATTTAGACTATCTACCCAAAACTCAAGTGTTCGCAAACCCAAACTAATTAGGTCATTGCTCCCCTTGAGGCACAATACAAGAGGTTTCATTAAACGGGGAAGAAATGGCAACAAAGAACTTAATCGTGCAGGCAACGTCAAGCATAGCTCCAGTAAGAGATCATTCATATCTTCACCACTTGGGCCTTCTAGCATGGCCAATAACATATTTAGGCAGGGTTGTAAGGTTGGAATAATGTCCCGTAGGAGAAGTTCAAATT
>JAYMTF010000189.1:0-46704 GCA_036897485.1 Pelargonium nanum
TGGCTTTGCAAGTGGACCGAAGAGAGATAGATATGATCCAATTTCCGTTTTATGGGTGGATCGAAGAGATAGATGGAAGCTCATACCCGATATTAACCTTTTACGGGTGGCCCGATAGTAGAAGATAGAAGACCATACCCGATTTTAACTTTTTGCGGGTGGCCCGAAAGGAAAAGATAGAGTGCCCAAGTGGGCTTGAATGATATATGTATAGTTATTAGAAAGCCCAGGAGAAGATAGAGTGCCCAAGGTGGGCTTGAAGGAGAAATAAAAAATTTAATTATACAAATTTTTGGGGGTGTTAGGAACTGAACTTGTGACCTCAGACTCTAAGACCATGTTAGAGAATCAATTAAACAAAAAGCTCAAGCTTGTAGTTGAAGTCATCATATATTCTTTAATACTATATTCCAACACCGCGCACAACACTGAAACTTTACTAAGGTATGAAAGCTTGTCAAAATGGGTTAAAAGTAAGAGAGAAAAAAAATAGATCGGGACGACATTAAGTCATGAGTAGTTCAAGTACGCCCGTGGGGAATTCTAGCGACAACGTGGTACCACAACAACATGGGCTACCGCAAAATCGTCGCGCCATTTCATACTTTTTTGTCGTTGTTGTTTCGGCTTAATCTTAAACGACTTTCAGATCATTTTTGGGTGTTCTCTCAAACTACATATGTTACTTATGTTCCTTCCGTATAAAATAAAAAAAAGGAATACCACTCACTTTGGCCACATATGCTCTTTCATTTTAACATTTTAAGTCTTTGCAATTGCAAAAATTTCCTATCCATGAGTAGAGCTAGCTGGAATATAATGGATTCTTAAATAACAAATAAATATGTGGTACATTACATCTACTGCCATTTGCTAAGGTAACCATATTAGGTACAACCACTATAGTTACATGTAAACACGAACTAGTGATTCAAAAAACAAAAAATGGTCGCTTAAACACCATAATACAAATTTTAAAATCTCTTTACTAAGTCTTTACAAATTGTCAAATACATATAACAAGTCTCAATTTTAAGAAACCATTGACAAGTTAAAGAATAATTGTAACATACGTACTCTAATAAATAATAAATATAAGTATGATTGATACGATTTATGTAACTATTTTCTTTGTATTATAATTGTGTGGGAACTTTATTCAGATGTCAAAACTCAAAAAACAGTAAAATATTAAGTAATTTAAGCTCAAATATAATAATTGATCAAATGCAAGAACAGTATTAAAAAAAGTGGTTGATAATCTTTGTTAAATTTTGTCGTAATTTGGTGGAGTATTCTGGTGTAGCTGTCAAGTTGGTGATGATCAGTTGAAGCATCCAAGTTAGATGTGAATATGTAATCTCATTGGTCCCAACAAAATGAATATCAACGTGTTTTTGCCTTATGTTGTGTTCCCCATCAACAGGTCACAGATGAGATGGCCCAATTACTTTAACAAAACCATTTTCATTTCTCTTTTGCTTCTCACCCTATATTGATCTACAAAATAAACTAAAGTTGACAATTTTTGAATTCGAATATGCAGGTATTCAAAAAGTATCTAACAAAAATTTGATTCGATCCAATCTAATTCGCTTTGAATTGGATTGAATCAGACTTTTCTAGAAAAATAAATAAATAAAATTTAATCGAATAAATCCGCTCATTTAATCTTATTCTAAAAAGTTCAATGTGATCAAATATGAATTAATTTGACTAATTATTCTTTTCAAATCAATTGTAAAATTTGAATTGTCATCTCCATAATAGATTACTCCTCCCCTACCATAATTTTTTTTTTTAAAAAATAAAAGTGAAATATGTGCGCTTTGCATCTATGTAGCAAAACCTTATTGGACTTTTTCTTTCTTTTTGATAATAACCTTATTGTAACTGAATAGCACTGTATCTTAGGAAAACGTCTTTATGGAAGGTTTGTGTTTGAATTTCATAGGTGGAATGGAAAAGAGAAAAGTTATCTCTTGTTGCAAAATAGTTCAAGATTGTTTTGCATTTTTCAAAGAAATTATTTAACCCGTACAAGTGTTGCACATTGATAATTGTGTTTAATATTTTTATATTTTTTATTAAAAACATAAAAAGTGTATCAAAATTAGTGAACAAATAGTAAAACAATACAAACTTGAATTTCAATGCTCTTACTCGCTTTAATGCACAATTAAGGTTTTCATAAGTACAAATAATTTTTAATGAATCTTAAGATAAATTAAATAAATTCAAATTAAACATTAAATTTGCAGCAAGGTTACGAGGATTGCATATTTGTTAAATAAATGTAAATTATTTCCTCTAATAGCTAATATATTTACTTAATACTCTATTTATTTTGTGGCTGTGTAATTAAATTCAATGCAGTGCCTAATGGTTGATCTAATGATCTTAATTAAGAGCGTCTTTTCCTTCAAAAATAAGAAAGAGCGTCTTTAATCATGACAAAAACAAGACTTATCAAAATAACAAAAACAAGAGTTAATGTAGGAGGTCGTGGGTTCAAATCTCATTGCGTCGGGTGGGGTGGGGTTCGGATTAATAGGGGAGAGTTATTCCCTGTTGTGTAGCTCATTTTTTTAAAAAAATATATATATAAAAGAAAAATAATAAAAACTTTAAATAGAAGAGGATGGCGACACATCACTGTTTTTGGTGCCCCGGTGGCCTTGAAAATTACACTCCAACCCACCATTTTTTTTACTCTCTTATCTCTTAAGTAAATACCAAGGACATTATAGTAAATTAGCACCACCAACAGCTGGCGTCATCTGACTCGCACGTGCCCGGTTCGCGACTCTTGTACCGCCTCTAGTCCAGCCTACCCCATTCTGTTCTGTTTCCATTTCTGTTTCAGGCCCTTAATATCTACGAGTCTACTCTACCCTCACATCGACACCGATCAGGAATTCGTCAAAGCCAATCTCCAACCTTCCAATTTTTGAACCATCTCACATTTCAACGCTCCAGATTGAGTTCTGACCGTAGCCTGCAGCACCAAATGTCACAATCATGTGATGCTAGCATCACCAAACCTAGTAAAAAATAACAATAAAATAATTAAAAGAACAATAAAAAAGGAATTGGGTTCTCGATCATTTCACCAGAAGCTTTGAAATGTCCACACAAAGCGGTCCACGTCACAGAGGTTACAGCGACAGTACATGACGTGGCGCTCCACCATTGGATGATTTCGGTCGAAAACAAAACCGCCGATGCAAATTAAAGAAACCGCCATCTTTTGTTTTTTCTGATAGATTACTTTTTAAATTTTAATTAATTGGAAATCTTAAATTGAGTCAACATTTTACCTTGTCATACACTGCAAGAACCGAACCAAATCATAGGGACCATATAACAGAAAATAATTCATATTTTAAATTTAAATTTAATTATCGAATCGCGTAAATAATCATCTGTGTACTGCCGACCGCGTAGACTTGAAGACTCGGGGAGTCCAAAACGACAGAGATCGAGTCGCTCCCGAAATTTTCTCGCACTTTCCGGCATTTTCTCTGATTTGAAGGAAAAAGAAAAGGTTAGTTTGTTTCTTCTTCGCTCTCTGCAACTTTACTCACAACAATTCCAGTGTCTATCCTTCTTTCGAGTACTATTACAGTTACAACAACGGTTGATTTTTCTGAAATTGAGAGCTCCGTCTCACTTTTTTGGTCTGGAATTTTTGTTTTTCCGGCATTGTAACTGGAATGTCCAGTTCGCTTTGAAGTTTGAACGAGTTGTTGGCTTCGGTTCTGCTGAATTTCAGTGTAAATGCTTCCGATCTGTCTTCGTGACTTTTCTATGTCTCCATTTCTGGAATGAATGTGTGGTGTGTGTTTGGCTGTCGAAAAAATGGAGGAAGTGGAAAGGAAATTTAACATTTATTGTTCTTTAGTTGCACTTCTTTGTTGAGTTTGTTGAGTTTGTTTTGTTGTGTTTTTGTTTATTTATTTTGTAATTTGATGAACTTGCTTAGATTATGCTAGATGGTTGAACAAAGCTCCAATGAGTAAAGGTAGGTTTTGGGCTATTTTGTCATTTCTCAGTCCCTACATTTTCTTAGCAACCTATTGGATCGACACTTGATCCTCTGTGGTTTCTTCTTCTCTTTCTAACGGTCCAACTTTCAATTAGGTAGTGAAGTTGACATTGATAATGCCGTGAATCTAGCTACAAGTATTTGATTAAGATTGTTGAGAAATTGAAATTTGTGGTCCATAGCTCTGTGATATAGTAATGGGTACTCTACTCTATTATATCTCCAGAGAATTAAATATATCAATAGCCTCTACTTGCTTACTTGGTCATAGGTAATATAATAATCGCCTTGATCCAAAACTTTTGGTGAAGACCTGGGGAAATGTTTACTTCCAGTGTCTGTTTTGCTGTTTGATATTTTCCGAGAACTTATATATCCTAATGAAAGTGGATCTATTGGACCCGATCCAGTTGTTTTAGCATACAAATGGATCAGTTTAGAATTATGATCCATGCCATTCAATGGTGGGAAAGGATTCTTTGGTTAATGGTTACTACTTGTGATAGTGTATAACTGATACAGCTACTCATCAGAAATTTTAATCAGTTAAAAAATTCTATTTTTTACTTAATTCTTTAGTATAAGTATTCGTACTTGTGTTTCTTCTGTTTTACCAGAACCATTTTCATAGCATATAAGTGCATTTTTCAATCTTTGATATTGTTGTGTCAGCAGTTTTTCTCTTTTGATCGTTATGTGGATATATGTATTTCATCTACTGTATTTTACTAAAGTTACTCTATATGTCTGTTTTTGCAGAATATCTTATCCAGAGTCTAAGTGATAAGTGCAGTGGGAAGATCTTTTGTGGTGTCTTTTGCATATCTGGGTACTTGAGCTTTCAGTTATCAAGCTTGAAGAACTTGCTTTCAAAATATGATAATTAAATTGCTGGCATAGAATGACAAGATGTTTGAATAACTCCTTCCGAAAAGTGCAACTAATTATGCTCTGGCTTCTGTCTCACTGAAGGGATTCAACCATTTGAGTTAAACGTTTGATTCTTTGTCCTTCTATCCATTTCTTCTAAAAATCCCTTACTTGCTATTCGCATGTTGGTGGTATTCTGTTTTCTTAAGCCTCAATTACTGTGGATATGGGGCTCAAAACTGTTAATACCTTTGTGATAAGTAGAATGAAGAAATGGTATGGTGGTGTTGTTATTCTCTCTTTGTTTATGGTGCTGGTCCTGAGATATGGCATCACAAAAAATCCAATCGGGGAAAGTTACTTGACAAACCCTTTCTCCTCCAATGTAAGCAATCCTCTTGAATGGGTTCAAGCTACAGTTCCACCAGCACTTAAAAATCCAGAAAAAGCTTCGGAAGTGGTTTCTACCGATACCATATCCTCCATTCTTTTTGCTCCAAGGAATTTATCCAATGAAGAGCAACAATCTTTGCAAACCTGGAACAAGATGAAACACTTAGTTGATCATGCTCAGGGTTTACCTAATGCAGTAGAGGCTATCAAGGAAGCTGGAAATGCATGGAATAGCCTTATGATTTCAGTTGAAGAGGAAAGAGCCAGGTCTACAAATGGAACTTCACAAGGCAAAGGAAAGGAGAAACAGTGCCCTCATTTTCTTAATAAAATGAATGCCACAGAACTTGATAATAGTGATTACAAGTTGCGGGTTCCTTGTGGCCTGACTCAGGGATCTTCTATTACAATTATAGGCATTCCAAATGGTCTTTTAGGTAATTTTCGGATTGACTTGACTGGGGAACCACTTCCAGGGGAGCCCGATCCTCCCGTTATCTTGCATTACAATGTAAGGCTTCATGGTGATAAGGTAACTGAAGACCCTGTAATAGTCCAGAACACATGGACTGTAGCTCATGATTGGGGTGAAGAAGAGCGTTGCCCATCCCCTGCTCCCGACAAGAATCATAAAGGTAGATATAACCTTTTTTTGTGCATGGTAGGCTCATCCTACTAACAACTGCCATAGTAGTTCTTTTTGGGATATGTTTGATGAATACTTATCTAGATTCCCACTTGCATCCAGTCATGAGAAACAAGTGTAAAGTGCTCATTACTTATATTGCATAGATTTGAGGCATATGCTGAATAAGTGGGATGTATCTCAGTATCTGGAGAGGAAGGTCTAATCTGTGATGAAGTTTGTTATGTGTTAGTTAGTAAAACATGTAATTGGAGCTACAGAAAAGAAAAATTATGTAGAGGATAAAATGATAGAAGTGAAAGGTTATTGGTTAGGTAAGGCAGTTTCAGGAACCTATGTTGGTGGTTTATTCTCCAAGGTGCAAATGGACTCTCACAAATCCTATCTCTAAGCTAGATTCTTTAATACACTATTTGAGGATGTTCTATTTAATTATTTTGGAAATAAGAATTTTAAACCAAAACAAAGAAATAAGAAAAGAGAAGAAAATCAAAACTATACCTTTATTATTGAAAGACTTGCATCTCATCTAAGGGAAACATCTAGTCAGTGAAGAGAAAAGGCAACCTTATTTACGTGAGATACATTGAATATTTTAAAATATTTATTAGAAAGTATAACTACTGTGGCTGCACTACGTCATTTTCATTTGCTGCACAGAAGGTTGTAATGTGAAATCATATTTTGTATCGTTCCTTGTCCGTTAATCTTTACTTTTACTTTGTTAGATAACGAATTTGTACCGTATGACAGTGGATGATTTGGACCAATGCAACAAGTTGGTTGGTAAAGATGATAACCGGGTTTCTAAATCTAGTATGCACCTCAATGGTTCAAGGGGGTCCCAGAAGACGCAGGAAGGATCCAAAAGTAGAAAATATTTCCCCTTTAAGCAAGGTTATTTGTCTGTTGCAACACTTAGAGTGGGATCAGAGGGAATACAGATGACAGTTGATGGGAAGCACGTAACATCATTCGCTTACCGTGAAGTAATTCCTTCGATTTCTTTCTAGCATTCTTAATTTTTTCCTCTTTTCTTTGAATTAAAAATAAAAACACTAATTCCATATATTCTCTTGGGCCTTTGCTGATTTTGGTTCAGACTTTGGAGCCATGGCTTGTTAGCGAAGTTAGGATTTCTGGAGACCTAAAGTTAATTTCTGTTCTGGCAAGTGGTTTACCGACATCAGAGGATCTAGATCACACAATTGATTTAAAAGCACTCAAATCTGTTCCTCTTTCTCCTGAAAAACCATCATATCTCTTCATTGGGGTTTTCTCCACAGCAAACAATTTTAAGCGTAGGATGGCTGTTCGGCGAACGTGGATGCAGTATCCTGCAGTACGGTCAGGGGAAGTTGCAGTACGCTTTTTTGTTGGTCTGGTGAGCCCACATGTGAACTCTCTCTGTATGCAACTTATTTATTTGTTCTACATTTGTGATACAGCACAATTCAACATGATTTTCTTGTGTACGACATGACACGATACAAATGCATAATGCTATACATAGTATGCTTAGTTCTGAGCACTTAGATTCGATATTTGTTTTTATGTGTCTGGCATGTGAGGTTGTGAACATATGTTACAATGAAACTTGTTATGGACCTTTTATTAGATTTTATTTTCCTAGGTTGTTGTAGAACAAACTAACACTAGTACACAAGGCAGTTGTTAGAGCCTATAATTGAACTGCTTATCAAGGTTAAGGTGTATTGCAGCACAAAAACCAAATTGTCAATGAGGAACTCTGGAATGAAGCACGAACATATGGAGATGTACAGCTGATGCCATTTGTTGACTACTACGGCCTTATCACCTGGAAAACGTTAGCCATCTGCATCTATGGGGTAAAGTCTTGTCTTTTTCTTAAACAAGGAAAATCCTTCCTTAGGCTTATTCACTTCATCTCTTCAACAGACCGAGGTTGCTACTGCAAAGTATGTCATGAAGACAGATGATGATGCATTTGTTCGGGTGGATGAAGTGCTAGCTTCATTAAATAGGGTTAATGTGACTCGTGGATTGCTTTATGGACTAATCAACTCAGATTCTCGGCCTCACCGTGCTACTGATAGCAAGTGGTATATTAGTCCCGAGGTAACTTTCTGCCTATGTAATTTAGGAGGTCTCGTATCAATTTGATAATTTTTTTATTGTTTAAGGTACCTTGACGAACAGATCTCTCTGTTTCTCTGTGTGGTTTCCCAGCTTTATAGATCTCTTTCATGGTCAAATATAAGTATGCAAGGAAGAAAAATAACACACCTTTTAAGAATTTAAAACACGCGTCTCATCTATGTGGATCACGAAAGTCAATATATACTCTAGTAATTTGTGCGATGAAACAACTGGCATCATATGTGTAGGTTCTCCAAGCTAATCCAGTTTCTGGCTTAAGATACAGAATTAGGTTCTCGTCTCAGAAGTTTGGCTAGATTAACTGGAGAGTGGAACTTTGTCAATAATCTTTGTTTAATTCTCATTATTTGCAAATATATATGAAGGAATGGCCTGAAGAGACTTATCCCCCTTGGGCGCATGGTCCTGGTTATGTGGTGTCCCGCGACATAGCAAAGACAGTCTATAAAAAACACAGAAAAGGTCATCTAAAGGTATATATTTCCCCTTCACCTTTCCAACATATTTGCTGCACCGTTTTTGTCAATCAATTTTGTCCCTGCATGAAAGGTCTTTTTGACTTGTAGTTCCACAGCAAACATGTATTTCTAATTTTGGAAACTAATTCTTGAAATGACAGATGTTTAAGCTAGAGGATGTGGCAATGGGCATATGGATTGCAGACATGAAGAAGGAAGGTTTACAAGTCCGGTACGAGAAAGAGGAGAGGATTTTTAACGAGGGGTGCAAAGATGGCTATGTTGTTGCTCACTACCAAGGCCCCAGGGAGATGCTTTGCCTCTGGCAAAAGCTTCAAGAATCAAAACGCGCTATGTGCTGTGGCGATCCGTAAGCATTATTTGCATATATTGACCATTTTTGGCCCTTAAAAGTTAAACCAGCTTGGTAACACACTTTAGAAGTATAATTGACCATACTGAGAGACCCCAAGGAAGGAAGAGGGAAAAAGAGAGGGAGGGGATACTTAGGTAGTCATATTATATAGTGAATAACTTAGTGGCATGTGCATTTGTTAGGAGTGAGTTGCAACCGAGTGATACGTAACGATTTGTGATATAGAGTAGTAGACGACCGGGGAGTGTGCTTATGTTTGTATATAGGCCATGAGATTGTAGGGTACTATATAGGTAGTTTACGATTGTTACAGAATCTATGATGGGGTTAATCTCATTTTTTTGGTATTATTCTATATGCAAATATGTTTATTCTTGAGTGTAGCTTGTTCATGATCCTTGTTTTATCTATGGTTAGTTTACATTATATTTATGGACACTTGTCGTTTAATTACTGGTTCAAAATTAATCATACTATATGAATTTACAATTTACCTTTCAATTTTTTTATTCACATCCTTATATTTACTATTCTCAGGCTATCACAATCATTGAAATTGAATCCCATTTACCTCAACTAACCCAATATCCAATAATAATAATAATAATAATGAAAAACAAAAAAATTGTGTTTATTTCACTATCCGTAAAATCCTGTCACCAATGAAACGACAACATCTCATCCAATTTATCTCATTTATTTATTTAAACTATAATATCTATTCAGATGTCCAATATCGAGTGGTGGCACTGGGACATTTATGGAGGAGTGAGTAGTGCATACTTGTCAAAATAATATTGAGACTTCCTTTTCTCATCGTAAATAAATATAAATAAATATCTTCATTAGACTGAAAAGGACAGCTTCTGTTCTGATAAGCATGATCAACATACCAGAATAGTCCCAAAAATTCTAGATCTTTCCACAACTTTCCGTGGGCTCTCCTCTTTATATTCCACCACCACCCACTCTCTCCATTTCATTGAATTGATTCTCCAATATTCTGAATTTTTCCGATCCTCTTCTTCTCCAAAGCTCCCTTTTTTTTTTTCCTTCCATGGCTTCCGAGGCAGAGCTCTCCGAGATATCGTCTCTGTTCGAGAGGTTGGTGAGACAGAGAGACCTATCTCTCTTCATGCCCTTCATCTTTGGGTTAACAAACGCCAACCCAAGAACTGAAGAACCAGAAACAGAGACAGAGGATGGTTCAGCAACAGCGAGAGAGAGGATCATTCTGATCAACCCATTTACTCAGGGCATGGTGGTGATCGAAGGGACTTCCAGTTTAGAGACTCTGCTCCGGGGAGTTTCCGGCAAGCCGGGGCAGCCGCCGGCGTCCAAGGCCTCGATTGAGGCCATGCCGAGCGTGGAGATTGTTGCCGGAGATGGTGATGCAGAGTGTGCCATATGCTTGGAGGAGTGGGAGGCTGGTGGGGTGGCCAAGGAGATGCCTTGCAAGCACAGGTTTCATGGGAGGTGTATAGAGAAGTGGCTGGGGATTCATGGGTCTTGCCCTGTTTGCAGGTACAAGATGCCTGTTGAGGAAGCGGAGGTGGGCAAGAGGATGGGGATGGTTGGTGATGGTGAGGAACAGGGGACGGAGAGGAGGAGGATTGAGAGGGAGGTTTGGGTCAGCTTCTCTTTCAATGGTGGCAGGACTGCTACGTCTGCTGATTCTAATGAATCTTCTGCTAGTGCAGGAGCTGATCAACATCAATTGGAGGGTTAGAGTAATTTATCTCAGATTCTTTTTTGTGTACAGAGTAACCAGAAGAGTATATATGTTTTTGTTTTTGTTTTTTGTTTTATTGTTTCTGATTTAATGAATATATTTGATCTTGTTCGAGCAGTTTTATGATTCTATACCTTGTTTTGTTGGTGAAAAGGTGTGAATATTTATTCTGTTTTGAACTTGGAACACCAATTGATGCAATGGAAAAGCATGACCAAAATAGCAATGATAAAATATAGAATCAATTCCTTGGTATGTTCCTAGTACAAGTAGAGTAGCCACTGGGTTTGTGACTGGTTGGTCCAGGAATGTTGAGCCATACAAAATTCTCAATCCTCTGGCACCCACCTACTCTGCAATCTTTATTAACTACTGTTCAGAAAAATGCATTGTTCTTTGGTGTCCACAAAATGATTGTGCTCCAGTGGTGCCCAAGAACATATCAACTGATTCAGAGGTTGCAGCTTTATGGAGCAATTGAATTATCTGTAGGCATTGCTTCTGGGAATATACAATTGGCAGCTAATGGATATCATTCCAGTCTTGCTTCAACTATGACTCATTTGTTCAGCAACTAGCAAAATGGCAATATGCCATTTAGCCCCAAAATTGTTGACTCTCAGCAGTGTGTGGCTTCTATCACTCTTGATAAACCTAACAATGTGCTAGCTCAACAGTTGAAGCAGCTAAAGAAAAACTATCTATCTGTGTTGAATTCAGAAGTCATCATGTAACACCTCTTTAAAATGAATCCGTGGGGCTGAGATGATCAGTTGAGGTGTGCCTTGCTTCTTTCTACATCCATCCAAGGAGAATTGTCTCTCTCTAGTCTATACCAGTAGGCACTAGTATAGAAAAACTCTTGCAAATGGTTGAAGCCAGAAGAAGAAGACTCAAATCTATAGAATCTGCCAACACTAGTCTTTTTTTTTTTTTTTTTTTGATAAGCAACGGGACAAGCAGGTCTGCATAGGCCTGTGTTTCTCACCCCCTAGTGGGGCGTCACCCTGTTAGTTTGTAAAAGAATATTTTGGTAATGAAGAGAACACTCTCATCAGTAGTGGCAGTGAAGAAGCAGATTACAAATGGTTCTTGTGATGGTTGATGGTCATCTATTGAAGCTCCATATACATCTGGTGTTTCATTGGCTATGCTTAATAAGAGGAAGAGATGAGCATCACTTATCAGCAAAGCTCCAGCCATGGGACATAATCACTGGCAAGTCATGGTTTATCTAATCATTGTTTTTGTCTGATGGATCTATAATGATGTTGCTCTTATGATAATTTCTCCTCCAGCCAAATTTTTGAAGTGATTTTAGCATCCAAACCTCACCTTCTCTCAAAGTCTTGGTCACATAGGGGAAGAAAATATGGTAAAGAGCATATAAATGATTCTGAATGTACAAAATAGGTAACATCCATTTTAAGAAGTTTCTTAATTAGTATTGTATCTGCAGATGCAATTAACTTTAAAACAGAGACATGTATCCACATAATATATATTGTGCCTTCTTTTAATATGGATATACTTCCACAAGGTTTTTTGGGGTCCATACATATAACATATACACATATTTTATATAAACAAATTATCTCTAAGAATTGAGTTTACAGCATAGACTATATACCTAAAACACTTCTGGCATCCAAGTCCCAATAAACTCACTAAATGTGCCCATAAAAACTGTTCTATTCCTCTGTGTTCAAGTCTATTGTTTTTGAACCAGAATCAATATCATTCTGATATTGGCTATTCAAGTCAAGCATACCAGACCATCCAAAATTTCGCAACTGGTTACCATTCTTCTCTTTTTGGGTAGCTGATCTTTTAGCAGATGGTTGCTCAACACAATGGTCAACAAAAAATGTGCTTCCACTTCTCTTCCTCCCACTAGCTACGTTGCTCGGGTTGATGTCCATTAATGGAAGTTCGATAGATGGAGAATAAGTCTTTTGTGTCTCCTCACTCTCATTAGCCAGCTGCTTCTCTTCCTTCCGCCCAGAACTCTCTGAGGATGTCAAAGAGCTTTCCATTGAACATATTGTGCCTCCGAACCGTTCTCTTTCAGAGCGTTTTAGGGTAAAGCCTCCCGTTTCTGTTAATTCTGATAATGAAGAACTCGGGCATCCAGAGTTGATCAATGAGACTAAGTGGGAGAGTTCAGCTTTCGTGTGTTCTACTCCCGTAGAAGAAGAATTATACCCAGCAAGAGTTTCTTGTGCCTTTTTCAACACTGACTGCAAGTACTTCCCTTGAGCTTCAATTCTCAGCTGCAAATGTCTCTGCACCTAAAAGTAAAACATTGGCTTGATTGACAACTATATATGATGTAACCAAAAATTAGTAAACAAAATTCATTGCCATTAATCATACCTCAATTTGTTCATGAAGTTTCCTCTGCACTTCCATTTGCACTTGCCAAGCCTGAGTGATGTGCAAGTTTCTGTGGAAGAAAAAAAAAACATGTAATCAACATAAGCTTCTTTTTTAGTTTCATGTCCCTCCAAAATCATAAAACAGATGGGTTTAAACTATTACTCATTGCTTTGATTGTGTTTTTCATTTCCATCACTGCTTTCTCTACTGAGTTCCATGTCTTGGCTCTGAATCTCATTGTAATCTGCATCAAATGGTAAGGATCATGAATTCCCATCAAAACCCAAGTGACATAAATTTCTATTACATCATTATTCATCACTTGGTTATCAGAAATGTGAAAAAAAGTCACCTTCTTGCTTATTGTCATTGCCACTTTCTGTGATCTGACTCTTCCCCAGCCTATGCTTCTGCAACAACAAAATCACACACATAGAGTTCAGAACTCTGCTCCCTTATACTTTTTCCTATGATTATAAACATTGAAGTATAGGTAATCATTGGACTAAGAAAATACCTGTAAATGGCTTTTCAGGTGGTACAAAGTAAGTCCAGGAACCCCCATCACTCTCATCAGACTTTTTGGTGTTGCCTCTGCCAAAACATTTAAAAAAAGAAAGAAGAAACACATTATAATTAGAAAGTTAGGGGTGAAGGTAATTTCTCAAGCTTGTGTTTGTGTGTGTGTATAATATACTTACTATCTGGCCCTCCAAGCTGAGAAACAGCTTCGACGAATCGCTGATGAAGCTCTGCCGTCCATTTGAGCCTGGGCTTTGCATCAGTGGACAGAACCAAGTTCATGTTCTGATTTTGCATATTCTGCAGACCCATTTGTGTTTGTGTGATGAAAGACAAGTAGGGGTTGAGGTTGAGCAGCACTGAAACATAAATATAGGATTTTGATCCTTCCAGCTAATGCCTGGAGATGTGGCAGCTAGGTTTCTCTTTATAATTAGGAGGAGTTGTTGGCCTGTCCTATGTTCTCTCCATATCTGGAAACATAAGTGGGGTTATGTTGGAGTTGGAGGAATATATGCCATGACTCATGAGCTGTGCCTCTTCCTTTCCTTTCTCTCATTTCCCCATTTCATACCCACTTTTCTCTTTATTTTCTTTTAATTTCATTAATTTGATTTATTTCCATCTTATTTGACTTCAAAAGGGGAATAGAGAATCTATGATGCAGCAAGAACAGAGAAAGCAACACACTTCAATTTGAGCCTTAAAAGGAGAGAAAAGAGCCAAAGTATAAGGTTTGTTTTTATCTTGCTATGCTCTCTCTCTCACACACACTCACACATTGCTTGATTCCCTGGTGAATTAGATATAGCCCCACCATGATATATAATGGGTGCAACTTTCCAAACCCTGTGAGAAACTTTGGAAGGAAATAAAATAAATTAAATTTGGTGGGGATGCTATAATGGATATTTCTTTCTGGTGACTGAAAGGGAATACCAAATGGGTCTCTCTTTCTTTAGAATTTTCTCTCCTTTTCTTTTTAAATTATTTCTTCTTTTCTTTTTTGGAGGAGGGTGTGGTGTGATTGGCAGATTCTTTTTGTTCTTTGTAGGGATAGAGGAATCAAAGAATCTAGCCTTAGATTTTAGGGCCTGAACTTACCAGATTTTCCTTTAAAAAAAGGAACTATAGATAAAAGTGAAACCAAACAGCTTCTTATTGGAATCAAGACACAAACTTCATATGTAATCATCTTCTTGTATACCATTACTTCTTCTTCTTCTTCTTCCAGAAAATGAATTAAAAAGTCACGTTTCTATTATCCAAATTCACAGTTCATATATACAGATCTTCAACAACACATTTAACACCAGTATCTGCCAAAATCATGCAATGGGGTCCTCACTTGGAGATATCATAACCCCATCGATTCAGTGCAATTTATGCAAAAAAAAATTTATAATGAATCAGAGATCTTTTCAAGAAACTAGATGAACATAGAGAGTATATGTGTAAATGGCTTCTATGCAAGTGAAGTGACTGCACTTGATTCAATTCTAAAGAGGCTTTAGAGCTATCTTCCATGAACTAAAGTTTAACAAGCATCCTATGGTGTCTGGTAGAGAACACAACTACACAAGTAACATGATGAAATGGCAGCAGAAACCTTAAAACATGTGAAATTAATGGAACATCCCATGTTCATGGTGACAGAAAGCATCTGGGTTCTTCATAATTTTTCTCTGGTGGCAATGGGAATGATATGTGAATTGACGAAAAGATCCATATGATTTTTTCTTTGATCTAAAAAGATCCACATAGTATATGGATGTGCACTATTAAAATAGCATGAAAGCAATCAGGGGACTTACATAAAAGTGCCTTAAAGAAATATTCCAAAGGATGTGTATTATGGCTTTAAGTCTGTAATCCATGTACAAGTAGCTGAACTGATCAAGCAAGAAAAGAAAATTTCACCCACCAAGAAAAGAAAGAAGAGAAAAAAGATAAAGGGAGGCCAATGTGGCCAACAAGGAATCATACAAAGTCAATCAAATTAGATCAATATTGCATTATCTTCGGATATCTTGGGTTGCGGTCAACAGTCAGTGATCACTGGAATCAAAACCCAATGATTCATCTTCAGAGCTTTGCCATCTCAGTGCCATACATTCAGATGGTCTGCTCCATTTCTAAATATTTCATGTGGATTCAGGTTGTAGTAAAAAGTTAGATACCAAAGTACTTTAAAACATGTTTTGTTGTGTGTATAATAGCTAGGCCTATTTAAAATACTCAACAGTCTACAAGATAGTATCCCAGAAGCATATATCAGACTTATAGTTGGTTGAAGCTGTTGTTTTCTAAAATAATGCAAGAAAACATGAGATTTATGTGGTTCTATGAGATCAATTCAGTAACTTAAAAGTGACCAATATGTAGAGAGTACAAGGCAAAACAACATTTTACTGATGAAAGATTCCAATCAGTTGACTGTGATGGATGGTTGGATTGGATGCTATCAACCCATGATGACTCTCTAAAAATCAAATCATGAATTGGGAGATCAAGAAGAAATTATGGGTCCACACTTACAGGAAGCCAGGGTGGGGGGGTTCTACTTGAGCAAGCATCTGGTTGCTGCTTGGATGTGTCTTTAGACTATCATGCTTTTTAATGGCTAGCTTGCTAGCTCATTCTCATTGTTGATATTCAAAGAAAGGAATATAATTATTGACAAAGTATATATCATGATATGTGGTCCAAATGTTTGAAAAACAAGAAAAGAAAAGAAAGATGAAGATGTAATTGAAGTACCTTTCTCTTTAACCAGCTGATGTACTTGAACCTCCTTTTCTTGCTTTATATATTCCATAACAGGTAAAGGAGATTCTGGGATGATGCCAAACAGCCCCTTGGTATTTTTAGGAGAAGCTCCTGTGAATCAAAGGCCATTTAAACAAAGTTACAAAAGGTTTGTGTATCAAAACTATTATATTCTGCAAGGGCCATTGGGGAGAGGGACCCATTGGGGTAGAGAAGAGATCTCACAAATCCAAAGACATGTATGTAAAGAAGATGTGAAGAGAAGAAGAATATGGCCACAGGAATCCACAAAAGAGAAACCAAAAGGAACTTGTCACCATCCCACAAAGAATAATTGAAACTTATATGCTGCAAATTGAAATCTCATGGATCAAAATCCACTGAATATGACGCGAGCAATATGTCATTAATCGACTTATTCACATCACACTTAGGAATATCTTTTTCTCCCACATGATAGTATAAGCACTTGTGTTAGTAGCAGTAAAATAAGTAGGTGGTTCACTTTCTTCTTTCCTTCTCATTTGGACTGTGAAAGAAACAAAATCCATTGCTGGTGAAGAACAATTTTGTTCCAATAAACAGAAGACATCATCATGAAATGGATCATGGAAACATGAATCACACCACCTTTTCTGATCTTAAGTACCGTTTTTTGTGAGACAGACAAGACTCTTCAAATGCAAGGAAATTAACCAACTATCCATTTTCAGAAGTGAAAACTGAAAGCCATAAACAAAGTGGGATGCTTTGATTTTCAGGGGCAGTATATACAGAGAATATACTTGTGAAACATGATCACACACTCTAAACTGCAGCACAAATGGTGGACAAATCAATCAATCATCAAACAGTAGGAGTAGTATTGGAAGGCATATCAAACAGTTTAT
The DNA here is from genome assembly GCA_036897485.1 of Pelargonium nanum. Classification (NCBI taxonomy): domain Eukaryota; kingdom Viridiplantae; phylum Streptophyta; class Magnoliopsida; order Geraniales; family Geraniaceae; genus Pelargonium; species Pelargonium nanum. The sequence goes on from JAYMTF010000189.1 coordinate 17,226, forward strand.
TGGGATGAGCATATTTGAGAATCAAACCAAGCACAAATGAGAAAAAGAAGATTTCACAGAGGAGCCACTGTGTGTGTATATTTAGAAATGATTCCAACGGACAGAAAAATTCAAGCAATCCAATTCATCAAACAGTTAACACACACATCTAAATTAAGTTGGAGGAGGCTTTTTATCAAACAGTTGGTGGGCATTATTACTTTGCTCACCAACAAGATATGATAAATGAAGCAACAACTTACACAAATGTTAGGTTATGCACAATGTGAAGAATCTTGATGAGGGCACAACTTGGATACATATATATGTGTCTAAGAGATTAAGACCCCACAAATTGATTGACATAGACAAAATAGAACCATGGAAAAATATTACTTGAAATAATTCAATGCAAGACTAATTCATCTACTAAAAAAAATGACACTTTTAAATGACATGACTCAACCCAGAAAGAAACTCAGCATGGCTATGCCAATGACCAGTTAACTGCAACTGCAAGTAATGGTCTTAATTAATTTAATAATTAATACAAGTTCATTCTAATTGAACTGAAACTTAACTACTCCCATTTGAAAGCCTCTACTTCCTTCAAAGTGAAGATATCTGTGTTTTCCTTTTTTATTGAAAGAGAATTAAGGACTTTGACATCTTCTCTTTAAAAAAAGGGAAAAAAAAGGTTTTTATATTAATTAGTGCATGTTTGGTAAGTCTATATGCATGATGGGATGAATACAAAGAGGCCCATACAAGGGACCAAGCCCATAAGCCTCAGCCCAAAAGAAAATAGTTCATAATCTTCATTTGACAATGAGAAGTATGGATTATATAAACAGGAAGCTAGAAACAGAGATGGTGTTGAGAATACTGGAATGTTCTTCCTCCCTCTTTCTTCTCTGTTATTCTTTTCATTTCAATTCCCAAAATCTCGATTCATCGATTTGTGACGATTGATTGAATCAGTAGTTGTTGTGTATTGTGAAATGTTTTCTCTTCTTCCTCCTCTCTGTATTTTCCCTTTGGTTAGCTCTACTATAAGATAAATAATGATCAATCGACCTGTACAACAACAAAGAATTCATAACTATATGGTAATAATCTATACATAAATGGCAATAATTGCTTGACATATATGGTACAATCAGGTATTAACTATTCTTATCAAAGACCAACAACGCAAGAACGTACATTTAAATGAATATCTTATTGTTAAAACTTATTTATGTTTGATGTTTGGGAATATAAACAAGGTCACAGAGTTAGGGTGTCATTTTACACTTAATTCGACACATTAAAATCTCTATAAAAATAGCTATAAAGTTTCTTCTACTTTTCTTTTCCACAAATGAAGAACATAATTTGTTGATTAATCATGTTGTAAGTAAGAGCTTGCCATGCAGCGATCAGTAATTTAGTAGTTGATTTGTCAGTGTGATTATTATTGATACCAACTATTGGGAGCCTCATACATTAAAATACTCTTTGTTGGCGAGAAGTGTGTTGGCTCCTTATGAGTCGTTTTCGTAACACACCCTTTGTCCGACTTGCAACCAAATTTATTAATTAGTGAGTTAATGTTGATTAGACTAATTATTTAATGTACGATTTTAAATTGTCTCATAAATTATTACAAAAATTGCTAATAATTTGAATTATGTCTCTTAGAAAAGTAAAATATATTTAATTTACTCTGAATACATTAATCTTACACGTTACTCAACTCTTCGTACAAATAACTTGACATGTTAATCCGACTAATTTTATGCTAGATCATCACTAAGTTTCTTAATCATTCACCAACCAACAAGAAATGTGTTTCACCCCAAATGACTTGTCATCTAGATAAGTGAGACAAAGAGAAATTAAAAAGCAAGAAGACTTGGCTTGAATTCACTCAACCCTCCTTGTCAATTGTCATCCTCATTGGAGTTTCACATGATGCATTTTATATTAAAAAGTATAAATAAAATACTAATAAACTTGGTGACATGGAAGGAGAAAAGGGGGCAACAAGGCACTATCTTTTGAAGCAAATGTGGAGAATCAAACAATATGAAAAATCTAAATATGGCCACAAGAAGTTGTGGCTGAGAAAATTTGGGCTTTGGTGATGTGGCATTTGTCACTTTGTTGTTAAACCCCACCAAATTCCCAAACACAACTCACTTCTTCACAAAAACATATCCCAAATCTTCCATCCAATTTGGGATTATACACAGAACCCAACATCAGGAAAACAGAGTCAAATATAGGACAACTAGAATGTCAGAATTTAAACACTCTTTTATCAAACTTTTTGGGAAGAATATTGTTTTTACTCCTAGCCAGGTTTTGGCTGCTAATGATGCTGCTTCAGATCACAATCAATGTTCAGCTTCTGATTCTGATGAGCAACAAGCAGATAGCTCTATAGAGCAAGAACAGAGCGAGGTATGTTTGGTTTCTTTGATTACTTTGATTCTGAGTTCATTGCAAAATTGATATTTTGATGGCCACCCATTTTATAAGAGATCTAGAAATTTAATGGGTTGGGTTTATTTCATTAATTGGTCAATGATATTATGAGGAAATAGGGGAAGGGGGCTTTGAGTTTGACTCATGACTCTGTTGTGATTTCCATTGCATCTTAGCTATTTCCTATGGTGAAGATGACCCAATTTTTAGAAATTCAATATTTTGAATGAAGTCATTGCATAACTTGGGAATTTTATCAAACGATATTTTATTTGGGAGTTGTTATTTTCAGGGGTTTTGGTTTGAAGTTGGTCTACTGTTTCAAAATTGGGGATTTTTATATTTGGTGAAATAGATTTGATTTTGGGGTGTTATTGGTTTGAAAATATTAAGTTTCTAACTTACAAATAATTTCTGCAGGTTGATGAAGAGAATGACTTTCATTTATTTTTCTTTGCCAATTTAAGGCACTCTGTTTAGGGCTTACCACACAGATTTGGACACAGTTCATTATAATTAATCACATGATACTACAATTACTAAACTTAAGCTAACACATAAACACTTAAGTCGGTTGATTTCTTACGACCATCCAATTGTCTAACCATGTTTTGAAGAAAGGTTCATCCTGATTTTCTTTAACCTAAGGACATCGGAAAAGTTTGTATGAATCTATGATTTACTTTTATTATTTTGTGGTTATTGATATCCAAGTTTTGCTTCAAAGTATTAAGCACACAGTTTTGCTATGACGAATATTATGTTTCTCTATTCGTAAACATAAGTTTACAACTTTTCTACCTAATAATCTTTATTCAGAGATGTCTTGAGCAAACCATTTTAACAGTGCTACTTCATTTGGAATTTCAGGAACCTTCAAAAGAAGAACCCTCTAAAGATGACCAAGAAGACGATACCTCTGACCAGATCTCAGATCCTTCGACATTAGCAAGCAATAATGACAATCCTAAAACTCCTTCTGCGGATGTGGAAACTTCATCACTTATTATTTCCAAGAATGGAGAAGACGGCGAGACTGAGAGTGTGACACAAGACAAAACATTGAAGAAGCCTGACAAGATTCTGCCTTGTCCACGATGCAATAGCATGGACACCAAATTCTGTTACTACAACAACTACAACGTCAACCAGCCTCGTCACTTTTGCAAAAAATGTCAGAGATACTGGACTGCTGGAGGAACCATGAGGAACGTACCTGTTGGGGCTGGTCGTCGCAAGAATAAGAATTGTACAGCTTCACAGTACCGCCCCATAGTGGTTTCAGACGCTCTCCAAATGGCAAGAATGAATGTTGCAAATGGAGTACACAATCACGCCTTGAGAAACAATGGCACCGTTCTTACTTTTGGCTCAGATTCTCCTCTTTGTGGCAATATGGCTTCCGCGTTGAACCTTGCAGAGAAAGAAGAACACTGTGTTCAAAATGGGTTTCATAGACCTGACCAGAGAGTTCTAGTTCCCTGTGGAGGGAAAGATAATGAGGATGATCATTCAAGTGCATGTGGATCTTCCACCACGACTTCAAATTCGTCAGACAAAGTAGGAAACTCTGGTTTGCAAGAAGCCGAAGTGCTAAAGAACTATCAAGGCTTTCCTCCTCAAGTTCCGTGTTTTCCAGGGCCACCATGGCCTTGTGCATGGAATCCAGTTCAGTGGAACTCTGCAGCGCATCAATCTACTCTCTCTCCCTCAAGTTATCCAGTATCTTTTTATCCAGCACCGACATATTGGGGAATGGGGTGCACTGTGCCGGGTTCTTGGAATATGCATTGTGTCTCTCCACCATCTTTTTTCCTAGATAAATCTGCTCCAAACTCCACTCCCAACTCTACCGTACTAGGAAAACATTCAAGGGACGGAAAGATGCTTAATCCAGCCAACTCAGAGAACGAAGAGCCTGACAATGAGAATAACGATTCAGAAAGATCTCTTTGGATTCCCAAGACTTTGAGGATTGATGATCCCGATGAAGCTGCAAAAAGCTCTATATGGGCAACAATTAGGATTAGGAATGAGACGACCGGTTCCATGGGTGGAGGTCTCTTTAAGTCCTTCCAATCAGCTGGCAATGACAATAGTCAAGCCATGGGGGGATCAGCAGCTTTGCACGCCAATCCCGCAGCCCTGTCACGGTCACTCAACTTCCATGAGAACACTTAACTAGAGCTGATGTTGAGGTTATTTAAGGTTTCTACTATGCTGGAAAACTTGCAAAACACAATGGAATGAACTATCTTACCACCATTCCTAGCAGCTGATCAAGAGCCTGTGCTGCTTCCTCTGCCGATGAAGGAACCACAATCCTGAGTACTTGATTGGCAAGGCTATTGAAAATGTCTACCATGAAGGAGAGCAGAGATATCTCTGATCTGCACGCGAAGCCACGCTTTAGCTTAAATGTAGCAATATGCACATGAGTTTCAGCTATGACCTAGGATGGTTTTGTGAGCAAGTGCTTGTGTACATAGTTGTACATCTGAGAAGAGAGATATAATTACAGAACACACAGAATTTTGGATGTTCCAAGCCCCAAGTATAGTGGAATAAAGGTGTAAATTTTAGTGATGAACACTTTCACTCATTCTGAGTGCTTTCAATAATATAATGTGCATCTTGATCTTCACAGATTCCTTCTGTACTTTCCATTTCTTTAAAGATAAACATGTTGTGAACTTGGACTCCTATATTTTGCTAGATATGATAAATCAAGAAATGAATGTCAAGATGTTACTCTTTCGCGTGAAGTTCTTCATGATTGATCCAAAAGAAGGTAACACGAAACTTTCCATCTGATCTTGAGATGTTCTGTTCTCCTTCCATCTACAAAAATCAGTTTCTTTGTTGGACAATCTACAAAAATTAGTCTAATCTTGATTTTTTTTGCAAAAGGGTCAAGATGAGAATAGATTCAGAAATGGGAGTGGGGGCAGATTCAAAAGAAAAAAAGCCAAGCATCTATCTCTTTCAATCCCAAAAGAATCCAAACTAGATGCAGAAAGTAATGAGAATTAAGAACTGATGACAAAGTTCTCTCTTTGTTCTTCTCTTTTTTTTTGGCTACTTTTACTCTTTCATTTGGCATTTTCTTTTCCATGATAAATAGCATATGAAGCTTTTGAAGCCAAATATACTGTCAAGTTGTGTTTTTAGATAAAACTAAACATCAAAGTCAGATTGGGCACATACATACATGTGTCTGTGATCTATCAACCAGGTTTGAGACACTCTAGACATTTGATTGTTGCTATCAGAGAATTAAGGCCACATTTTCTGAAGAAGCATTAGTTGTTATTGGGTTGGGACCCCATAGCATGTGCAAATTATCAAAAACTTCTCCTCTGGAAATGCAATTTCTTCTTTTGTCATCCTGTTTTTGTTCCTTTACATCATTTTGGAAGCTGCAGCTACCTTTTCTGCACCTTTTTTCTCCAAGTCAGATCAGAATATATTGATATCAATTGCTTGAAGTTGCATCAAAACAGAGCATTTGCAGCAGATTTTGTCCACACAAAACATATACTAATGACTAAAACAATATGTCTACATTCAAGAACTCAAGTCCACATGATTGGAACCTGTATAAAATCTATCCAATCTAGTGGCTCTCCTTTGCAGATGGATTGGTTCACTTGAGAATTTCCTAAACAATGACAAACACAAACATACCAAAAGAGGATTCAGAAAAGGTCCACTAAATTCTATCTAGTTACTATAGTCCTAGGTTTTCATTTTGGGTGCATATTGTCCTGCAATGTCACAAATTTGACAAGTAATATGAAAAAAGAAAAGAGGAAATAAGTACTAAGAGGAAATCTCCCCGCTTTGTGAAAATTCGACTTATCCAATTGGTACATCCCGTTGACCCGAGGTTAGCAAAACGAGTCGGATGTAGCAAAATTCAGGGATACCCTTGAAGTGGATCTCTACCATTGTGAAATAAGAATGTGTAAATGTGTAATTCTAATATCAGTTTATGATATGGAAAATGGAACAATATAAAAAATGGTCATAACTTATTGTACAAGATAGTATAAGTTTTGGGCTGAAGAAGTCCCATATAGAGGGGCATGATTAGGCTATGAAGAAGCCCATTAACAACATACAAGAACAAACCTGGCCCATGCACACTAGAAGAACCAGAACAAGCAACTCAAGTCCAAACAAAAAAGTCAACACAAGTTTCTTGGAAATTCTACTAGGTTGTATTTTTTCTTTACATATATACTCGCTTCTCAAAGTCGCTCAAAAGCTTGGAAATTTCCTTAAAGAACTCAACCATATAAAATATGCATTTTCCAAGTGGAAACTCACTCCTCATTGCCCAAAAGCTATTGACTTTGGAGGTCAAGCGATTCTTCAACGTGAAGTCAATCTTTTACACTTGTTTTTGTGTCTTTTTCTGGGATGTTTTAGTCTTGTTTTTGCTAGTAGTTTAGCTGTTGACTGAGTATCATTTTAGCACTTTAATTATATTGTTACTTAGTACTTACTATGTGAACATGCTAGCTTTAGTCTTTGATTAATGTTCTGGCAAGTGGTATCTTGTAATGAATATGTTATTAAAATGATGTTTGGGAACAAGAGACATAATCTTGATTACTATACTGTATTTACTAATTATCCTACCAAAAAGCAAACATCTCATGCTTCTTAATTAATCAATTCTTATAGTACAAATCTGATAGGTTTTGGTGAATATGAAAACAGATTGTGTGTTGTGTGGTCACTTCTTGACTTCCACTTGTTTTGGAAATACACTGGAACCTCCCAATCTTTAGCCTGTCTATTCTTTGAAGTTGTGGGTGTAAAATACTAAAATCTATATATTCCCATACAAGACTGATCATATATATATATGTGTGTGTCATGATCCAAAACTCAGCCTATAGTGATTATATATAGAACACATATGAGCTTAACTTGATTAATTTCCACAGTCCAAAAATGGTGATCATCAATGAACTAGCCAATTCAGCCCAAACCCCACCTGGGTTCTCTTTATTTTCCAGAATTCTCAACTGGGGTTTCAGTTTTTCACTAGCCAAAAATCTCAGTTTCTTTTTCTTAACCTCTACTACTACTCTGAGACCTCAACCAGTACTCAAACTGCAAGATTGTTCTCTTGGCAGTGATGATGATGGGTTTGAATATTTGAGAATGGTTATGGACAGATTGTTTGTGCTTTGTGATGATGATGTGGAGAGTGAGCTGACCATTCAAGAATCAAGATTGTTGACTGAAGAGCCCAGATTGGAGGAGCTGAAGCAAGCTTTTGATGTGTATGATGAGAACAGAGATGGGTTTATTGATGGGGTGGAGTTGCAGAAGGTGCTGTGTGGTTTGGGGTTAGAGGAAGGGTCAGAGGTTGAAGAGTGCAAGAAGATGATCAAGGTAGCTGATGAGAATGGAGATGGAGTCATTGATTTTAATGAGTTTGTCAAATTTATGGCCAGGAATTTTTGCTGAATTCATGCTCTCTTTTCTTCCCTCCTTTTCACTTTTTGAACATTATATGTATGAGGTGCATGTTAATGTTACTATGAAGTATGATGCAATGCAAAAAATCTGGATTTACATATTTTTTTGGTGTTAGTAATTGTTTTATTTAACAATCCTGGGATAACCAACATTTCACGGAACAAGTGGTCAGCGCACCACTTAGACACCGTACTGTCTCAGGTTCGAGTCACTGTGTACACCAATGGTATCCTAGTGTGAGTTTAGGGATACCCAAGATATGGGTACATATTAAAAATGTAGTAATGTGATCATTTGTCACTCATACAATGTAGATGTCCTAAATTACCCTCTCTTGACTAGTCAACCTCAGCCTATAAACAGTTGCAAAATTAAGACAGACATCTAATTCTAAACCAATAATGCATTTGGTTTCTGTTTCTGTCTTTCTTGGATCTTCTTTTTTCTTCTTTAATTTGGAAATAGCCCTTCTACATATATTCAAGTTGAAGCACAGATCCATGAATATTGGGGTCACTTTAGACTCTTAAACAGTTAGACCCTTAAATAGATTGACAGAGATTTTTTAAATAAATGAGAGAAAAAAAAATCAATATCCAAAACTTGTGAATCCTAGAAAGTTTCTGTCAATGGTTTGTGATTGGGCTCTCTTGAAATTTAGCTGGCCTACTAGTGGAAGGTGGGGCCCAAGAAAGAACATGGGCCCATCCTGGGCTCACATTCCTGAGCTCAAAGTGTCCCAACAACCAGACACACACAACACCCCAACAAGTTGTAGAATTCATTTTCAGCACTAATAATCTCTACTAACTATTGCAGAGCTACAGAAATTGTCTGTGGCTACAATCAAGATTCTTCTTCTTCCTAAAAATTCTGCTGCTGAGGATGAGGAAAAGGAATAAGGAACAGTTTAAACAGTTTTTACTGTCATCAATGCTTTTAGTGATTACATTACACACCATTTCTTGTAAATAATTATAATTATGCATCACATAATTATAATAATCATTCAGTTTAGGCTTTGCAGATTTTGTGCCTGTGTTTTCTGCAGCTGCTCAGGCCCATCACAAAAGGATGTGCTCATTTTGTTCCTAAACCAAATCTTCATCATTATCACCACAACTTCATAACCATATATTTTGCTCACCTCACCACCACCACCTATCATACTTCCTAACTTTCAGACAATCCTAACAAACTCACAACTACCCCCAAACAAATTAGTCACCATTTTTCATTTTTTGGGTATGTGCTAAGCTTTTGATTCTCTATTCCTCTATATCACATGCAATCAAGTCAAACATTGGAAACCAATTCCAAAAGCAAAAGAGAACGACGTGTATCGCCACATGTTAATGACTAAGGCGACACATTATGAATTACAAGCAAATGTAAGTAACACTGCGCGCGTACATCAATTACATTTTTCATGTCACTCAATAGTGAAAGTCTCGTGCACTACCTCTGAATCCAACAATTAATACTCTAATAAATATATTAGGAAGTAGTCTTTTGAGTTTGAGAGAGGGAAAAAGAGAAGATGGTAATGAGATTTTCTTTTCACCCAATTGGAACAACCAGCAACCAGGGATTTTTCCTTTCTTTCTTGTCTTTACTGTAATGGCCTTTGAAGCAAAACCCACATTGAGTTCTCAAACTTAAAAAATGTAGAAAGAAAGAAAGAAATAGAATCCCAAAGTCGTTTTTTTTTTTTTTTGTTAAGAGAAATATAGAGCTTGATTGATTGATTGATTCATTGATTCAAGTGGCTCCAACTCCAAGAAAGTCTATGAATGATGGTGGAATGGCTCTGTTCTCATCATCATCTCTGGCTGCTGATATTGATGACACTTGGTGATGATGATAGTGTGTTGTTGATGCTGAATTTGGGAAGCTGCCACTACTACTCATCATGCAACCTTGGTGATGGCTTGACTGTTGCATTACTTCCATCATGTTTATGTTCATGTTCATCAATGGATGATGTTGATGGAAACCATACTGAGCAGCTTCTGATGAGTGATGACTTTCATTACTTATTGGCCTATCCCAAGATGACCTGCTGCTACTGCTGCTGTTACTCATGTTCTGCTTCTGGCTGTGTCGCAACATGCCCATCACCTCCACATTGCTCTTGGGACCTGAAAATGCCATGTTTCTGAGAAAACACAGTATCAAGATTGAAGAGCAAAAACAAACAATAAATGAACATGTAATTACCAGCTTGAGGGAAGAACTCAAAAGGTCTGTGTTGTGCACAAACTCCATTGAACCAAGTGTTGGAGAGTCCTCTTGCATGAACAATATTATTGTAGTGATTAATGTCATTGAGACAATGATAAGAGAATGGTGAATTAGCAGAAGGAGGAGGTTTTGTTATTGATGGGGGCTGATCCTGATCCATTGTATTGTAAAGATGGTGATGATGATGAGTAGATTGAGTGAGCTTCCTCCTCCTGTAAGCACTTGATTGCTCTCTATATTTTCTGGCCATAATAACATGCCAGTGGTTCTTGACAGCATTATCAGTTCTACCAGGGAAAAGCCTAGCAATCATGGCCCACTTGTTACCATACAGCCTATGAGCTTGCATTAGCCTCTCTTCCTCTTCTTCTGTGAATGCTCTCCTGTTGATCCTTGGGTCCAACTGGTTAAACCATCTCAATCTACAGCTCTTGCCTTCAATTTCAGTTCCAAATTAACATTTTTATGAGAAAAAAGAACATATAAAAAAAGTAATAATAAGTAAGTAGAAAAATATACCTGATCTACCTTCCAACTTCTCAGCTATGAGGTTCCAATTCTGTGGGCCATAGAGAGCCACAAGCTCCTTGAGCTTGGTGTCCTCAGCAGGTCTCCAATGGCCTCTGGCACAAAGCTTTGACTGTCCACTATCTGCTTCCTTGCTGTTGTTGTTGTTCTGGTTCATGACATTGATGCTGTCATTAGGGTTCATCACCAGCTCCTCTTGATGATCACTACTCAAGTTCCCATTTTTGCTTGCACTTGAGCTTTCCATCACCATCATCATCATCTTGCCTTCCTGATCTCCTCCAAACCCATCACTGCAATCATCATCAACAACATTGTCATGAATATTCTCATGAACAACCTCATGATCAAGATCAATGCTGTTGTTCTTGTTGTAATCTCCCATAAAAGGAAAGCAGAAACAAGAAGTGGAAACAGCAGTTGCAGGTGCAGCATGGGCATAGTTGGGAGTGAGGGAGAGAGAGCCCATGTCTGCATAAACCATGCCCAATGAAGAAGAAGAAGAAGGTGCAGTGGAATTGTTGTTGGAGTAGTAGAAGGTGTTTGGTGGTGGTTGAACTACAAGTGATGTGGTGGTGCAGTTGTTAGCCATTGGTGAGTGTTAAAAAGAGAAGAGAGAAAAATGACAGATGGTGAAGAAGAGAGGGAGGTTAGAGAAAGGAGAAACTGGTAAACAGCAGCACAACAGAAACAGCAAAAGTGTTTTAACAGAAACCTACACGAAACGAGACTGCTTTTAATATTTAGTTGCAACTCGGCGCATGCAGCCGTCTTACATGTCAAATACGTGCGAGGCACATTTCATGCAGTGATAGGTGGAAAGTGAATCTCATCTTGTGTTAACAGCTGTAATGAACGGTTAAGATTCAGTTACCGTAATACATGCATTTGATATGTACGACCGCTGCATGCATGAATCATTTCTCTTTTTATATACTATATATGTGCCTATTTTTTACTTATTTTTATAGGAGATCTCATATCTCACATCACTCGCACGTGTGGAGAAGAGAGAGAAGTGTGGTTTCTTGAGTGTAATGTGATGTGTTGTAGGTTGGGTTTGTGCACAGCAGGTCTCTACCTAGCTAGACAGACACACAAACACACACCATCTCTCTCTCTCTATCTTTCATTTCTATTTCTTTCTCTGAAAATGAGAGAGATTGACATAACCCAGAGGCAGGGAGGCCCAGACCCATGGCTTTTGCTGGGACAACCCCACCACTTATTGTACCACTACCCTTCAATCTCCATCACCATCACTCTTTTTTTTCTTTCTTTGTTTTCATGAAACTTTGAGGGAACTGGCTTAACCTGGGTTTCAGTTAACCACCTGAAGTTGACCCAACAACCAAACACTACCCTTATTTACATTAACTGTTATGGCTTCACAATTGTGCATCACTTCCTTCATTCATGTCTCCTCCAAATTAACACCACCCTTGTTCCTCAGATTAACTTAATTTACTTATGCAACAGTCCAAAACTTATCCCCTAATCTTTTACCTGTCTTCTGTGTCTCCTTGCAGTAGAGCTTGCAATGGATCAGCAGCATGCCGGTTTGGGCCAAGTAGAGCTGGCAAATCGGGTTTCGAGTTGTTGAACCCTAAAACGAATGCGATTTGAAAATAGTTCAAGTTTGGTCTGATTCAGATTGGGCAAAAGTCGAGCCAGATGTCCGAGGGGCGTGGGTTCGTGCCCAAATTGTCAACTCTAAGATCAAGTCGCTAAGATTTAGGACTAAAATGGACGGGTTAAAAAGTCCATGTTTGTTTTTTTCTAGTGAAGAAAAAAGAGTACATCATTCATTTGCAAAACGTCTTTAAACAAATAGTGACATTAAAAATTCTTATCAAGTATTCCTCGTGGAAAAAACCATTGCGAGGGAAAAGTATATATGTGAAGTCTCCACGTCATGTCAACATTATTTGATATTCTTAATATAATACATTTCAATTTATTGCACCTCATCTTCTCAAAATTGTGTTGGTAATGAATCAGTGAACAAATGCACTACATTGTCACCTTGAACAAATTTTTCAAACATCAAGTTTACCATATTTTTGAAGAAAGCTATTGGAAAAAAAGAGAGTGAAATTTGGTTTGTATTTTGTAGGACGTCATGAGATGATTGTACCACCTAATTATGCCAATTTGAAATCAAGTTTTTTTGTGTGGATCAAATACGTATCATGCATCATTATAATTAACTAAAAGTAGTTTGGATACTTTAGAATGAAATAAACTCAAATCAACTGTTTATTAAAGATACCAAAATATAAGTTTATTTTTGTTCAATGCCTTCGAGTAGGGTGTGAAGATGCAATTCCAAGTTTAGTATTGTCAGGAAATGTGTTATTGAAATCAGATAAAATATTATAATTTTGCAAGTTTGGTTTAATTTTCTAATGTTGTTTGTTGTCTATTAATTTCTACTCCAAATCTCCCTCTAAATGGGTGTCTCTTGTAGTTGTTAACACATTTTAATCATATCAATAATTTAAATTTCAACGTCTATCACTTTTTCATATTTGTCTTTGTGATGCTAGTAAGCTGATGCCGCCTTGTCTGAAAGACACTTTTTCTTTGAAGAAAAATTATACATATACCCAAAATTTTACAAAACATAAATCTTTGAGTTATGACGAAATGCTAGAGTACTAGTCTTTGAGTTTCCCATCTTACGAGACTATTGTCAAAGCGAAGTCCATGAGTCATGATGTCATATATTCCTATGTCGACAAATGTCTCTCATTTTTTATTAATGAATCACTTCTAAACGATCATAAACGCAATAAAAAATGTAAAAAAATCCAAATTCTTGCATCGATTTGATTAACATGCTCCAACTTGAAGTAGAATGCGAAAACACAATTCTTAGCTTTGTACCATTAGAAAATGTGATAATAATATTAAAACATATATTATAATTAGGGAATATTAGTTTAGTTTCTCAATCAAATATGTTTCTTATTTCTAGTCTAAACCTCTTATATAAAGGGTCGTTAACGCAATTCAATCACATTATAACTATAAATTTCACATAGGAAAAGAGTTGAATATTGCTAATAGATTCACATAAAAAGATAAAAAGAATTTAAGTCTGATGTTTCTTGGCTTAACCTAAACCAAGTCAATGAGATCTTGCCACCAAAGTGAATTTGTGAGAGTGGAGTGACTCGTTGCATGCATCAAAACATTTTAATGAGGTGTCACAAACGCGTATACCAAATAATTTCTTATCAAGTGAAGTCAGCTATAACAACCATCAAAGGGGCAAGTGGCTTCAGACACTTATTTTTCTAGAGGTCTCAGATTTGAGCATCGGTTGTTACACTTGCTTATAAAATAAAAGAAAGTGAAGTCAGTTATGCTGAATCTCCATTTGATTCAAATTTGTTTTGAACCATGAATAAAAAAAATCTCATCAAATATGGCTATAAAGAAGCTAGAATGCAGTACCATGTGATGCATAGATGTAGTTAGTAATGGTAGGAGGAGATGTAGGTTTAGGGTCAAATAGTTGGGAAGGGCAGTCTGAGTTTAAATGGTAAACAGCCCAACCAGAAGACCCCAAACAATTTATAAGACCATCAGAGACAACCTCTCTATAGACCTCTCTGAAACCATATAGGGTCCCCTACCCTAAGGAGAGGCATATATGTTTGTGTGTCACAAAACCAAACTCAATCACTCACTATATATTTATCAGATGGAAAAGTGAGGTCTCATACTCATGCTCATGGCTGAGAGGCTGAGAGGACTGCACACCCACCCCCTGCTTCATGCCAACATCATTTATGGTGCATTCATGTGAATCCATGTAGCTAGTACTACTTTATTTTATACTATATGCATATGGTATCATTTTGCTCTCTCTTCACCACACCATCATCACCATCTGCAGTACTCACTCTCATCATAACAAGCTATGGTAAAACCTACAACCCTATATAACCACAAAACAACAACACTCTTCAATTAAATATTCTGTTCAAGATCAGTTGATACAAACTCAAAATTACTATATGGATCAGTTTCAAGTTTGTGATGAGGTTTTCAAAAGTTGTTGGGTAGTAAGTGCATGCTCTGACACAAACTATGCAATTGGTGAAAAATGAAATGAATGTATGAGAGATGATTAAGGACAAATGTTTGTGTTTTGTGCTTTGTGGATGGGGATGTGAAATGAGAAACTTTCCAAATTCCAGAGTACCATATGTTATGTTTTCAGAGAAAAGGACAATGGACTATCTGGTCTCCAACTTTTCATACAAAAATCATACAAAGAAAAGAAAAAACATTATTTATTACTAGTAGTATTTTATTTTCATTGAGAGAAGAGAATATAATATTTGCTTTCATCACCCATATCTGATACTATCTATGTAGTATTCAATATTCATCTCTCTTTTACCTTTGCCCGAATCAAAGCTGTTATAGAGCTTTGCTGTCCTGCTTTTTGCTTTGTTTTTATCTTCTGATGATTCCCACGTGTGGCTCCACCTGCTTGCACGTGTGGGAGCCCATTTGATTTAACATGGACCCAGCAAAATTATTATTGCTACTTGTGCTTCTTCTGGCTCTCTCTCTGCTCTTTGTCCTGCAACTTTGTGCAGAAGCAGCAGCAAACCAGAGGAGAGATTCAACTTATGCAATGCAATGCTCTCTCTCTCTCTCTCTCTCTTGTTGTCCTTGTGAGGTAGTAGATATATGACACCTCTCTCTCTCTCTCTCTCTCTCTCTCTCTCTCTCTACATGTAATAAATATTGATTTTGGAATGCCAACAAAACTTTCAATCCCACCAGCTAAACTCAACCCCATTCCATTTGGATTTTTAGACACACAACTACAAGCAACCAGTACAATTATTCAATACAACCCAATTTACTACACTAGAAAACAGACAAGGGTTAGTTAATTGCAGCAAACAGGGTCATATTTATTATATTGCTTTGCCTCCTCAATTATATGCATCTATATATGTATTATTGAGTTGCATATTTTACATAAATGCCTTCCTGTCTTTTTGTTCTTCATTCATACATACTATATGCAAAGAGAGTTCATCATGGAATGGTTTGATTTTGTTATGAGTGCTGATTTAATGAACCTTTTCCCCTCATAATTAAGTGTAGCACTAATTGAGATGAACCATACTCATAAAAGGAGGTCTAGTATATCACTCAAATAAAGCAAATCAGTGTACTTTTGTAGTACCATCCCTCCAGGGGGTCCATCATCAGGTAGATGTATCGTATTCATATATACTCATGTACTGTATTATTAACTTAAACATTCTTTCGTATAAAGCTTGTTTGAAATTATAACGAACGGTTAGGAGATAGTTCAAAAAGTCAGTTACATGGGCGATGCAAAGGTATGCATGTAATAGAACAAGAAACTTAAAAACTAAAGCAACTTTAAGAGTGAAAAGACCAATGTGATGAACAGCATTACAGGAGCTTGTCAAGTGATGTGAAGTTTTGAGATGAAATGCTGTTAGATTACCAAACCAATAAGCAAGATTGTTGGGACAATGTGTGTGAGTTGTTTAAACATGAGAGCTATGTGAGTGAGTCATCAAGACTGTGAAGTGTGAAAGTGAGAGAGAGAGAGAGAGAGAGAAGAGATGAGACATGGGGCTTGAGTTGGTTATACACTGAACACAAATAAAGAAACATGCTTTTGGAATGACACCCATGGATGTAAGATAGTGAGTGAGTGAAAGATACTGAATCATCATCAAAATCAAAATCATTTTTAAGGAACCATCTAGCTAACTAGCTTGCACAATATTTGTGAAGAGGTCAAAAACTCACAAGATGTGAGGCCCCCACCATATAAACAGTTGGGTTGCACCATGAGATTCTGTTGGGTCTCTTCCCTTTGAAACCTTATGGGAGAGGTAAGCTATGAGCATGGAGGGTCTCTAGACAATGATGGTTGATGAATATTGATCCATCCATGGATAGAATCAAACAATGAGACACATCTATTAATTAATTCAACAAACATGTACACATTACTCAGGGTATGGTTGATATATCAAGCTATTACTAGTTGGTTAATGTTGTCTCAACACACACAAACATGTCTTCAATGATTTGTAGCAAGTTGACTACAAGCAACCCTTGAGAGGCCACAGCTTTTCAACTCAGTGAGGGTAACCCATGACTCCATGAGAAGGTATGTTTCCAGACTCGAAGACCTTCATGTCAACATTAACGTCACGTCACTTTATCTATATCAGCATGAGCGCCACGTCATCTGTCCACATTAGTTGAGTTTCCACATCAGCGAGGGTAACCCATGACTCCATGAGAATGTGTGTTTATTAAGAATCTTGTGTCTGGTTGTTTGGGTCACAAGCAAAGACTTGCACTATGAGATTGGTCAAATGCTCTAGCTAGGACTTGGGTTCATTTAGATTGATTGTCATTGTAATGTGAAAAATGTGTATATGATCCTAGCTAGCTAGTATTCATGATAGGACACATTATGTCCTATTAGAGGCAGGCTAGTTCTGAAGAACTGCAAAGAGGCAAAGGCTCTCATCTACCCCCAAGTCAGAGCTCATCTAGAGCTTCAAATGTGAAACATTTCAAGACCCACCCACCTCTTTATTTCTCAAGGATGGTTATCTACTAAGGCATAAATGCTCCTTCTTCTACTCCTATCACCACTCCCCACGGGGGAACAGAAATTTTAGTACCATACCACATGAAAAAACCAACAAGACAAGACTTTCAACTCATTTACATTACCATCCTACTAAATAATAGGGTTCTTCTCATTCGTCACGCTACGATGTAGAGACTAGCTAGGAAACACATTCAGTCAGATGATAGTGTCGAGGTCAATCGCTAGAAACCTTGTAAGTATAGTGAACTGATGAATGGACGAGTTTGACCGAATCAAATGAAAATACGGAGAAAAATCTTAATGCTTTCTTTATTAAAAAATGAATCAGAAAAATGTATGACATAATTTCGTAGAATAACGTTTGATATAACTCAACCAGATTAAATTTCAAAACGGATATGAATATGTAGCTAACAAGTAACAAGAAGATAAGTATTGCTTGTATGGTAACACTACTTCTGTTTTGTCTTCAACTTTTTCATCGAATTGGGTCCATTAATGGTTGAAAAAAAAGTAACTTAACTCAAACATAAATGACTACATTATATATCTAGCATCTGAGATTGGTAACAATCATTCATACTCCATTTTGTACGTCAGTTAGAGGACTCTCTCTAGAAGAAAAGTGTTGCTTAGAAGAGAATGCTTGGACTAACAAAAGATCAAGCTCTGTTTTTTTTTTTCTTTTAAATATAGAAATTAGCTTTAGGTTTGGTTCGATTGTGTTTCGTAAAAGTTGATTTTAAGTTATTTTCAACTAGTATGATGTTATTTTATAATAAAAATGTTGTTGTACGAATGATTTGAAATGATTGAATAAATCTTTGAATAGACAGTGAAAAATCTTGATATTTTTCTCCACTCAAAAATGAATTTTATGATGTATCACATGGTATTTGAAGATGAATTTGAGTATGTAGCTAACTAGTAAGAAGAAGATACATATAGTAATGAGAAGCATAGGTGCATGAATTAAAGTCCATGCCATCTCCCCCAACCACCTCTTTGAAGTGAGTGGAATGAGACAAATGATTGAAGACCAACATATGAGCAAACTCATCATCAATTATGATACCCTCAAGCATCATGACCATACTATGCATCTGACATGGCATGGCATCATGATACCATCTCATATATATACACACAATTATACACAAGTATATAGAAAGGAAACTTTGATGGTGACAGCCAGTAACATATGCAAAGCATTCAGCTTTCCCACACGTGACAAACAGAACCCTAAAAATGTAAAGATGACAGTATATATAAGTAAACAATATATATGGTTGGTTGTACAAGAAACTACACACAATAGAGGACACAGCTACACAATGACCTATGATCCACAAAACCAGCTGAAGTCAGCAATGCATAGAGCTTAGCCAAGCTATACAAGCAAAGCTAGGAGTTGCAGAGAGAGAGAGAGACAAAGATCTGATATATATGAGTTTCTTAACTAGAGACTTTTTGATGCCACAAATAGATAATAAAGGTGTGGAGTTACACTGTCATGAGCCTTAACAGTCAGTAACCTCACTCAAAAAAGAGAGGAGGTGACCTCATTTTCAAGATAATTTTAATACTACTTGTGGCAAATAAAGGTTGTTTTCCCACTCTTTTTCATGTTTTTTTTCTCAGATGTTAACAACTCAAACCAAAAAGACTTGTTTCTATCACACCCATTTTGCATTGAAATTGGGTTCTGTTTTCTTCTCTTCTGACTTGGATTACAGTACAGTACTCTATGGCCATCACAGAGGTGCACAGTTGATATATAAATGCCAATAGATTATGGTCACAGTGTTGATTTTGTTAGAGATTTTCTTTCATTGATTAGGGATGAGACAAGAGTTTTACTAAAACAGAGGACTTTTGTCTCAACTATGAATCCATGATGACCATCTTCATGTCCTTACCTTAGCTACTAGCAATGAACATGAAAATGAAAACAAGCCTCAATGGCAATGCAAAAAATTCAAGTTGTGATCCAAAGAAACAGAGCAGGCCCATATGAAATGTTTGCACCCAAGAAATTGTTGTGCATGGCAAATAATAATGTTCCTTATTATACACAAACAAAACATTCTAGGAGGACATAACATGACAACACAGCTCAAATATGTGCAGAGTTTTTGCATGGCACATTGGTTGGTGGGTCTAAGCTAATGGATTGTCACCTCATGGACATTTAAGCAGGAGCATTTGCTGATAAAATGGACCGAGTGAAAGGACATTATTGATGATACGAAATATTGGTTAGCTTCTTATAACTAATTACGTGTCCTAGCAAAAATTTAGTATTCACTGAGAGGAAGAACCGAGCCCCTACATAACATAAGCCAACACATTCAAGCGACAAGACATATATGATATATGGTCAAGGACTTGGTTAGTTGGTTGGAAAAATTATGTTACTGTCATTAATTTACTGCTATCATTTAAGGTTGAGACAGATTGTCCAGTACCAATAGCATGATTTTTTAGCTCTTCTTGCAAGGATCTACACATTGAAAGCTAAGAAACAGTACAAGTTTGGAGTTGTGACTATTTTGCCCAACAATCATGTTGGGCTTGTTAGCACAAAGAAATTGATTTGGGGCCATGAAATTAACCAATTGGATTCACCACCACTTCCAGCTAGCTCTAGGCCCCAAAATTAGTCCTAAAAGTAGATACTGGCTAACAAGTATTGTTGTGAGTCAGATATCATATACTCACAAGAAATGAGTCTTAGCGTTACAAGAAATGTGGACGTAACAAACACGAAAATGATTCGAATGAAAAGTCGCATGTTCGTGAAGAAATTGATGCTTGTTCCATTTTGATGTTTTGCCTAGGATGGCGTGGAATGCTCTTACAGAGTTGAATCGTTTCTTTAAAAATTTATATGTCAAAATGTTATATGCGGATAATTTAAAGTAAATGGAGGTGATATTCTAGTATTTTCATGTAAGATAGGGCAAATTTTTCTTCCGTCGGTATTCAACATGATTGAGCATTTGATTATGCACCTATCAATTGAGGCATGCATAAATTGTTGAGTCCAATACTAATAAATGTGTATATTAGGAGGATTATCTTGTGAGACATTTGTTCATATATGATTGTCCATTCTTAATTATTGAATGAACCAATTTGAATTTCTCTCTACCAATTCAACACGACTCATTTGTGAGATGCACCTATTTGAAGTATAATTATATTGGAATGTACCGATTAGAAGGTATATACAAATAGATATACTAATTTTAACAATATTAGTATATTAATCCTACATATATATATACTTTAGTTTAAATTTTAATAAACGATTAATGAATCAAATCAAACCAAGTCGAGCTCAACTATATAATTTTATCAAAATGAGTTCGATTCCAAATCTATATATTAGCTCAAACTAGTATCAAGTCAAAACGAATCAAAACCTAGATGAGCATGGACATTTTAAGCTCGACTCGGCTCGATTACACCTTGTTGCAATTGGCAAATTAAATGAGTTTTTTTTTGTTGGGTTGTTTGGTTGGTTGGTTGGGTATGGGAAATTCTGATGATCCCGATTCTCCTGCTTCTTCCCGCTCCCGCGACCGCTTTTCCCGCTCACCCGGTCGTGTCGTCCTTCTTGCTCACACGTAACCCTATCTCTCTCTCCATTCCTTTTCGCCTTGCCTCCTTCATTTCTCTCTCTCTCTCTCTTTTTGCTTTTCTAACATTTTTTTCCTCTTTTTTTATTTTTTGATTTTGCTCATTTGGTAAGTTTTTCTATTTTTTCTGATTTGGTATTCCAAAATCTTCAATTCCTGAATTGCCTCTATGCACACTGTTCGGTTCTTCGATTCTAAATTTTCATTGTTCATTTCAACCCCTTCTTGAATTTGATACCTTTCGATGTTACTTTTTGCCATTTTCATCATCATGCTATTATTGCCATCTGCAGATACATTGATTTCCTGTCCTGCCTGATAGTTTTGCATTTGATTTTTATTACTGCATATAATTTGAATTGGGTTGATTGAAAAATTTATGAGAATTGTTTAGAGCTTTAGGTCGTAGTATTGGTTTTTTGAGACTATAGGGGCATTGAGGAGATGTAATTCTAGGTTTGTTGATGAATGGATGTGCAGGATGGGGAGGGTTAAGCTAAAGATAAAGAGGTTGGAGAATACAAATGGCCGTCAAGCCACCTTCGCTAAAAGGAAACATGGGATCATGAAAAAGGCCAATGAGCTATCTATACTTTGTGACATAGATATCATCCTTCTCATGTTCTCTCCCACCGGAAAACCTTCATTGTGCAGTGGCAAGCGCAGGTATTATTTCAACCCTTACCGATTTCCTAGTGTGAATAAACCCCTAGAACTGCCATGACATGATCAACCCTTGAATTGGAGAAACACAAGTGTATTTAGGAATTGTTTATGCACACGTTGGACGCTTGTCACATTCTAGTGATACAACATTTGCATGTACTTCATAGAGTATTATTATTTGGAGGGGAAATTGCTTACTCCTGAGGTAAGTCTAGATAAATAGATAACCTCAAGTATAGCCATTTCTCTTAAAAGCTTTAGCTAGCCATGATAAACCAAACAGGAATGATTCTTAATCGTCTTCTCATCATGATAAACCTTTAGTACAGCCATTTCTCTAAAAAACTTTAGTTAGCAATAATAAAGCAAAGAGGAATGATACTTAATCTTCCACAATTCTATTAGTGCTCCTATAAGTGTGCAGCAGCACAAACTCCTCGATCCTAGAAGACCCATTGCATTTCAAAATAAATTGTCTAAAGATTTGAAACAGGTGGGAGTGGGAGTGGGACATTACATCTGAACTATAAAAAATAACTCAACCACAATAGATGCATCCACTCCAAGAAAGACTCTAGAATATTCATGTCTATCTGCCAAAAGAAACCCATCCATAAAGGCCCACATCTCAGCTAGCTCGGCCGAAGCCCACCCTTCCTTTGTACTACCTCCTAACCAGTTTCCCCTATGATCGCTAGAAACTGAACCAGCGTCACTAGGGCCCAGGTTACCCTTACAACAGTCGTCAGTAGTAAGTTTTACCCAATATAAAGGAGGGGCAATCCAACGAGGACAAGAAGGAGCAGAAGAGGTGGGGGTTTGAACTGCTAAACAAGTGTCCGAGCCTGAGAGATAGAAGAAATCTGAAACTCTAGAAATAGCAGCATGAAGGACAGTGTCCGGCAAGAATACAGAGTTCGCGAAGGGGCAAGAGTTCTTATTAAGGCAAAGGTTCCAACAACCATACATAAAAGGATGGATTTTGGAATCCCAAGGATCCCAACTTATGGGTTAGTTGCATTGTCCACTAACAGTTGAACCAGGACTCAGAGTTTGATCTCTCATTAGCCAAACCAAAAATATCCAGTTTCAAACATAACCATTTCAGAAAAGGACATTAAGAAAGCACATGACCAATGTTTTCCAAAGCCCCAAAACATCCATGCATGGCATTCATCATATGTACACAATATGAATGACTGAATGTTAGATAACCATTTAATTCTAGTATTTACTTACCAAAATAGAAAGTGAACACATATTCTTGGAAAACCAAAATTAGTATAATGGACACTTATTTTGGAAGGGAGTGAGGAATATTTAATTTTGAACGCATACCCAAAGTAGTACTAGATAGCATTCATGTACTACTGCGGACCAACCAACGTTGTGCAACTTGGTAATGCCATTGATAGGCACGGGATGTGCCCTCAGCACTGGCGCTTTTCTATGTAGAAAGCCATCTCAGCATGAAGTCACGTCACATACGCCTACACAGTTTTGTTGGTAAAATAACTTGTGTACTTGACAGTATTTCACAAATGTTGAAGTGTTTATATCCGAAATGCACTTTATATCATAGTATTTTTCCCTGTTTTTTTCCTCTTTAAATTATAAATCTGTGATAGGCTACGACAACAAAAGAAAAATTGGAAGGGATGTCATTTTTGTGTTTATTATTATATGAAACTGCTATTCTTGTAGTCATAACTTTTATCTCTTTCTTTTTCCTTTTTCCATTTTGGATTAGTAGTATTGAAGAAGTTATAGCAAAGTTTGCGCAACTAACTCCACAGGAAAGGGCAAAAAGGTACAATGTATTTATTTGATTAATATGAAAACATTGCTATTTCTCATATACTGTATCTGTGTTGAATATGTATGGGATTGAAAGTGAAACTCTTGTCTTATTTAATTGTAACAGGAAGTTGGAAAGTCTTGAAGTAAGTCCTCAATTATCCAGTCTACTTCGTTTTAATTTTTACTTTTATGTATTAAATTTTGCATTAGCTCATTTGATTTTGAAATTTTAAGATATGCAGCCTTGTCACTCCTATTCATTATGTGTATTTTGTTTTCTCTTTGAGAGTTTAGGCACTGAAGAAAACCTTCAAGAAATTAGACCATGATGTAAATATACAAGACTTTCTGGGTACAAGGTATATGAACATTTTTTTTTTTGAGGTGTTACAATTTGTTTTGAGCAGAAGGTGTTAGATTTCTTGAAGCCTTATCACTTTTTCCTTTGTTTTTTGTTATTGTTTCAGCACTCAAACAATTGAGGTAAGGATGAAAACCAGTTCAGGTATTATAACTGAACACAGAGAACTTTATCTTATACCTTGTGTTTGGACAGGACCTAACAAACGAAGCAAGGTTACTGCAAAATCAGCTTGCCGAAATACACAAGAGGCTGAGGTAATCATATAAGAAAAAAAGAAGTTAAATTACAAGAATCATTGTTATAGGAGTTACCTTTTTTCTGTTACATGGACCCTGTATGAAGTCTGTTGCATGTGACGTGGTTATCGTTGTCAAAATCTTCATTAAGTTTAGCCTAATTAAAATTTTCAATCAAATATAATGGAAAAGAAAAATCCGATTTTGACCCAAATATTTTGAAGATATGAGAAATCATCCATAATGCCTATCAGAAGCTATGCTACAGTTGATCATCATCCTATACTAACTAAATATCGTATTGAATTCTGTAGTTATTGGTCTAACCCAGACAAAGTCACCGACGTTGAACACTTGGGGCAAATGGAAGATTCAATTAGAGATTCACTTAACCAAATTCAAATGCATAAGGTGTGTTTCTTTCTTTGATAAGTACATCTGAATGAGTTTTATATGGACTGATGTACCATGAGGTATGTTCCTTGTCATCTCTCAAATGCTTGGGTTGGCAATGATTATAAATCATCTAGTCAGGATTGTTTATAAAGTTGGTCGAAAATTGTGTGTGTGTGTGTGTGTTGAATGATCGAAGGTAAAGACCTCAAGGGGTCTTTTAATTTCATCCCCATCATAAATTTTTACTTTTAGTGGATTCACAACTTATTGTAGTAAAACAATCTGTGTAATGGTTTCACTTTGGGAGTATGGAGAAAAGAGTCGATTGTTTCCAAGTTATATTGGCTATGTTGTATCCCACTATTCACTTTATTTTGGCAGGAAAACCTTGGAAAGAAGCAACTTATGTCCATAGAATGCACTAGCCAGGTAATGAACGTCCGAAGTGGTGCAAATGTTAATGAGGCTCCTTTATATCTTTATGGGACAACGTTAACTAATATTATAATGTTGCAGTTTCAGGATGGAATGAATATGCCCTTCGGAATGGGTGTTGAGCAACAGCTCCAATCTTTGCCATGGGTTCCTAATAATGACAGCCAGCATTTGGTTTTACCAGAAGATCCAAACTTACTTCCGCATAGGTGTGAAGTCCTGATTAATTTTAATTCAACCTGTGCTTGGATCTATCTAGGATGAAAGCTTTTGCTCAAAAGGCACCATAGTGCACTCTGTTCTACTATTTATAGTCACCTTGTTGAACTAACTCGTCTTTTTGAAGGGATATGGAATGCTCAGCAAGTTCATCCTTTGGGAGTTATTCTGGTTACTTCAGCTCGGGTAAAAATTCAGACATCTCTAATTCTGGGCAAGAAAATGGTATCCTGAATAATTTAAGTACAACAGCCTCTCTGAGGCTACAGCTTGGAGGCCAGTATCCGTACATGCCATACAATCTCAATATGCTGGGCAATGTTAAATTCCAACCAGCAACAGAGGTGGCATTACAAGATAACCCTCTTGGTTTTCATGTTGATGGAAACTATGAAGCTCCTAGATCTGGGTATGACACTTCCC
The DNA here is from genome assembly GCA_036897485.1 of Pelargonium nanum. Classification (NCBI taxonomy): domain Eukaryota; kingdom Viridiplantae; phylum Streptophyta; class Magnoliopsida; order Geraniales; family Geraniaceae; genus Pelargonium; species Pelargonium nanum. The sequence goes on from JAYMTF010000189.1 coordinate 42,777, forward strand.
ATCAAAGTTGGGCTTCCACATCTGGTCCTTCTGCTATTGCCATGTTTGAAGAGTGTTTGTATAACCCGGTAAGTTTTTGCTCTGTAAACCCCAACTTTATATTTTAAAAAATGGTTGATTTGGTTGTGCTATTTTAATCTAATAGCATATTACCGTTTGCCGATGAAAAAAAAAAACTAATAGCATGTTTGAAGAGTGAGAAAAGTATTTCATAGTTATATCAAGCTAAAAGTATGGTGATAAAAAGTGAAAAAAGTATATTTTTGTTTAAAAGCTATCTTCATACATCTCAATAATCGTATGGGCTACTTTAAATACCGTAAACTAGTTAGTGTTATAAGTTTTCCTTATTTCTCATAAGAAGTTCTGTCATGCATGTATCTAATGTATGTTTTAATTGCTTACTGATGCAGCAACCTAATTGAGATTCATATAGTGACTCATCAACTGACCATTTTGCTGGAGGTTTCTTTCATAAACACGAGGCATATGCAAAATTTAGTCCACCAAGGTGGGCAATGTGATAGTTTGTTTGGCATGAAATCATATAGAAGGCAGCAGATGACATAGGAACACGACTACTACTACTACATAGGAGTACCTAATCATGATGTCAGTGGACTACAGGCCAGATGATGGTTACACCATCAAACCAGGTATGAAAAAGATCTTGTATACATACATGTTATATCTAATTATTAAGTTCGTTATTGCAACCTGCCCTGTTTAGTGACAAGGTTCCTTGCAGCCATAAAATCCCACCTCCCCTAAGCTGAGCTGTAAATTAAGTATATATCGATATAGCAGTGATTGTAACTCAAAACCACATTCATGAATTTCAAGTTTTTCTATTCTTTTTTGTAGTGGTGCTCATTGACTTGTATGTACTGCATTTTGATTTTGTTAATCCATAGAAATATTTGATTCCCTTGTAGACTTGTAGTTAGGATATGCATACATGGTTGTAAGATGCTAAACTGCCCAATTAGACCAATACAAAACATAGTTTCTATTAGATTGGGTTTCACTTTTTGTCTCCGTAATATACAGGTGCATTTCTTTTCATGTGAATGTACGATGGATATGATAATAACACTTGTATTTTGATGCATTTGTGACCATATATATTGATAGTGACCGAAATAGAGGATGCATGAATCTGATGCCGTGTTTTTTTTCTTCTTGTGTATTTGTAAAAAAACAAATAAACTCTTAACCTCAATCTGGCTGAACCAAAAACAGCAATAGTTTCATTGTGTTGGCCTAAAAATTGCAATGTGCAGGCCCATTGAGTCACTAGCTTTTTGTACTCCATGAGAAAGATTAATGATGTAAACCAAATTCAAATGCAGAAGCAGAGGTACAGTATTGAAATGAATTTGCATTCTTTGATGATGTATCACAAGAAGTTTGTTTATGGGTTCAAAGAAAATATGGAAAATTTGCATTTGAATTGAAAAGAAGCTGGAGTTGCATTCAAGAGTTATTAGTATTCAGCTGCCCAGCTTAAATTTGGTTGTTGTGGAGCTTGCAACTCCTACAGAAACAGAGCATTTATGGTTCTGTGGTTGATTCTCATCTAAATTTAAGTATTATGTTACTTCTATTAAGGTTAAGGCCAAAGTTTGTTTGGTGGAGCAAGAATAAATTCTCATAAAAGGAGCAAGTTTTGTCAGAATAGTGCCTTGAGAAAAGTGGGACATAAATTTTTTGAGAAGATTTGTTAAATAATTTATATAAACAATTCTGACTTTTTTTTATTATGAAAAATACTCCTATTATATTATGAAAAATACTTATCATATTTTTTATATATAATAAATTTGTATCCACAGGGTCTCTTTCTGTTTATTTTTTCTTGTTCCTACAAAAAAAAGACTAAATATGATAAGTATCACATTTTTTTTAAGTATCACATTTTTATTTCTTATTGTACGTGTCTAACAGATATTATGTGTATTATCTTATAATACACACAAAAAACAAAAATCGTACTCCACTATATTCACACTACACAACGTTATGACTTAAGCCGATGAATCATTACATGGGCATAAATAATTAAATATAGTTAATTAATTTTTTATTTAATTAAAATTTGTGCATTATTTTAGTGCAATAGCAAAGGATGATTAACGACCTAGATTGCATGACATTCATAAATTAAATTGAGGAAAAAGACAAAAACAAAGATTTTAATGGATCGGAGGATTTGATTAATAGTGTGTATATACGATGGGTTAATGACACGTAAGCAAGGAGCGAGACATGCGGCGATTCACATGGCCTAGTCATCAGTTACGTGCCGGAAGCAAACATGCATAGCAAATGGTATCTTATGGTGTCGATGGTTGGGTTTGGGTTTGGGCAACAAAAGCAAAAAGCTAACGCTAAACGGGAAGCTGATCGCTGTCCGGTGGACGCGTGGCACGACCATCATCGAAACCTCCGAAGCTGTGTATCAGAATCACGTGTGTGGCTCAGCACGGCCGTGTCAGATTGACACCGACTGCTCCTACAACTGCTATTCTATACTGTTCATCTACTCCAGCTCCTACTCCCTCTATTTTTTTTACACTTCATACTTCTTGGTTTTTTTTTGTTTTTCCTTCTAAATTCTTTTTGTACACCAATATTTAAGGAAAACTTTTAAATAACCCAAATTTTGTATCAAACTACTGTGTACAAATATATATTTCATATTTTTTTGTTTAAAATTAATTTTAACGGATCACAATCGACAAATACTATTTCACCTTGCGGAGCAACTGTTTTATAAGACATATTGTACATATGACGCTTTGTAATTCAGCTAAGTCATCAATATAATATTTTATATGTCGTATCTTATTTATTGGCCCATTATTTTGTACAAAATTTGGAATATATAACAATATTGCTCTTGTTTTATTTACATTTCACACTTACAACACTTAAAAAAGATGTCTCTTAAACTATTTCCAAAAATAAATGACACTAATTTTTATTTTCAAATCTATAAAAGTTTATGGATCAAATTGAGTTAATATTTGAAAGTTTAATAACATAAGATGTCAACTAAGACTTAATATCTGAAGATTCCGACAACCAGACGAAACTTTCGGTCTCCATAATACGGGCATATCAGATGTTGTAATGTTTCATGATTTTAATGATATTTACAGCAATTTTACACTCTAAACAAATAAAATTTTGAAGTGTTTGAACCATCAAAATTAGGATTGAACTCATGAACATGAATTTACATTAATATTTAAGTGTTTGAACCTTCAAAATTTGCATAACACTATTTCTTACCTAAACATTCAACCAAAAACAAAACACCATTGTGAAAGCAAATAATGTGGAAGCAACATAATTCAAGAATTTGATAAATTTTAATTGAATTGTTTAATTACCGTACTATTTTATATTTTGACCATCTTCCTCAGTGTTCACCATCTCATGACCTCAAGCAGAAAGTCCTCGCAGACTTGTAGATCCACAAAATTGTTGTTCCAAACCTGCACCTACAACTTTCTTCGAAATTGTATAGTTTCTGGAATAAAAATGAACTATCTGAATTCAATCAAATTCAAACCCCAAGATTGTTGAACAGTTTATCCATTGGCAATTTTTTTTTTTTTTTGAAAGAATCTGCAAAAGTAACTTTATAATTAATCAAATCCGCAGTTAACAAAGACAAGATAGGAACAAGACTATTGTCCGGAACCATCCAACTACGTCTGACATGAAACTTGTAAGACAATAAGCAAACTGATTCGTAGAACTACGAACATATACCAATAGTAATATTTGAGAACATGGACACAAAGATAATTTTAAGGTAAAAGACTCAATTTGGTTCTCGAACTTTGGTGTTTTGACCCAATTTGGTCTATAAACTTTGTTTAACCAAAATTAGTCCCTGAACTTTCACATTTTAATC
>JAYMTF010000190.1:0-46589 GCA_036897485.1 Pelargonium nanum
GCCACCGTCTCCGCCTTCCACTGCTACTCTTTGCGCACCCGGACTGAACTCTGCCATGACCGCGAGCAAATATATAACATTAATTAACTTCTCCATAATTTTCTTATATAAGAAAGGAAACATATTTTGAGAGTAAAGTCCACATACTTGTAATTATAAAAAAAAAGTCCACATACTTGTATAAAATTAGTAAATAAAATTCCACTTCACCCCGATATTTTTAAAATTGATCAAAACTAGGAAAGTATATACTAAATTTTGCAAAAAATGCGAAATTGGTAGTTATCAGTGAAGGTAGCTGCAAGATTCTTCCATTAACAACCGCCAGTCAGTGCTGCCACGTGGACAAGCCCTCAACTCAACGCTTCACTTCTTCTCTTACCTTCGCTCACCGCCGTGTTGTGCTCTGTTTTCTTCTCTGCTCCGATTATGGCCTTCGTCGCAATCTTCGTCTCCGCCACCAAGCTCGCCGGAATCTTGGTCACCGTCACCGTCGCCGCCAACGCCTTCTCCTACTCCCGTTTCCGGCGTAAGAGCCTCCTTCCATTTCGCTCCCCCATCGACGAGTCCTCCGACACTCTCGCTGACTTCAACGCTGTTCCAGGTTATCTTAATTTTTTTACTAATCCTTCATTTTCCTTGTGTTTTATCTCTATCTATTGAACTGCATGTACCTTTTTGAAACTATTGTCGATTTCTGGATTTGGACTGTTACATTGTGTGATTGTGTCGATTTCTGAAGTGTTTTGATTTCGTTTTTGTGTTGTGTGGTTGATTCGTTGGTGAATTTGTGTTACCTCCAGTCAAAATGAGTGTTTAATTTCACATTTTTGTGAAATTTTAAGGATAAGTTTAGATAAGGTTGTGTATTTTACCTAACTTGTGTTATTGTTAATTCAACTAGACACTCATTTTGTGAAGGAAGGAGTATATATGTCGATACTTTGGACCTTTTTGTTATTGATTTTGGTCTTTTGTAGTTGTTGGGTACGTGTTTGATGTTTTGTCTCTGAGAATATTATGTGATTTGGTGGACTGAGAGGGATTGACTCTTCTCTCTAATTTGTCAATGGAATAGTAAGTGATCGTGTGGGGTAACTGGGGTTTGTGTTGTATGATTTTTAGCAGGAGAAGGAAATGAGTTCTTCTTCGGCTTGGCTACAGCGCCTGCGCATGTGGAGGACAGGCTTAATGATGCTTGGCTCCAGTTTGCGGAAGAAGATGAGGAATCGAGTGACAAGGCAGATTTGCAGCATGAGATGCAGCCAGCTGATGCGGTAATGGGTTCTGCTACTGCAGATGGTGGGTCTCATCCTGCACTTTTATCTACAAAGGTAGATAGCAACATTGCAAGGAAAATGAAGCCTCTCAAAATTGCCATGGAAGCAATGATTAGAGGGTTCGAGAAGTACAATGACAAGGAAGAAGAATTAGAAGAAAAGGGAATGGAGCACACACCGGGTGAGGAACAACATCATAATGTAGCTGCTTGGCACAACGTTCCAAACCCGTAAGCACTTTTCAGTGATATGATGTCTTAAAAAAAAGTTAAATACTTACGTGTGGAAAGCTGAGCAGGACTAATCTGATTCAAGTCAAGCTTAAGTATTCTTTGATCAATCCTTGCATTTGCTAGACTTGCAAATTCTATGTAAGACATAAATACTGGTGACTTTACCGTTAATTAATTCCTTTATAATCTCAGGCAAGAAAGGCTGAGGTTTTGGTCCGATCCTGATATTGAATTGAAACTGGCAAAAGGTACTGGCGTAAGTGTCTTCCGGATGGGGATAGATTGGACTAGAATTATGCCGAAGGAGCCAATCAATGGCCTTAAAGAAGTTGTAAGTTTGATACTGACCTTTCACATATGTTAAACCTTTTGATGTGCCGTGACCTCTTTTTTATGGAAGTTCGATGGACAACATAAATAATTACTACTGGAGTTTAATACCAGGTGTAAGTCATCAAATGTTCTTTGACAGTTATTCTAAGGCAATATGTCTGAAATGTTTCTTATTTATGGTATACATAAGAATTTCAAGTTACATTAGCTAATAGGGATGGAAGAGAATGTAAGGATTTAAGGTACTTCTTTGAAATCGATTCATTCATCTTCTTGCCAAATAGAAAGTCTGGACTGAGTTCAGTCTCATGCTTCATTTTAGGTTAATTATGCAGCACTAGAACGCTATAGGTGGATCATAAACAGGGTTCACTCATATGGAATGAAAGTGATGCTTACTCTATTTCATCACTCACTGCCACCATGGGCTGGTGAGTATGGTGGATGGAAGCTGGAAAAGACTGTTGATTATTTCATGGATTTTACCAGGTTAGTCTACTCGAAAGAGGTGGCCTTATATTTTGTCAGTTATATTCTAAAATGTTTGTGCTGCCTACTTTACACATGTGAGAACATGTTTGGGAAATTTAAGGAATATTTCATTCTTTTATGTGATTAACATTTCTGTATAAATGGGTTCTTGCTTTATGGAGTAACTCGATATTCTATACTTATAGTCATATTTACAAATTCTTTCTTATGCTTTTGTTTATTGCAGGCTTGTCGTTGATAGTGTTTCTGATTTGGTTGACTACTGGGTTACATTTAATGAGCCTCATGTGTTCTGTATGCTCACTTATTGTGCGGGTGCTTGGCCTGGCGGAAATCCTGATATGCTGGAGGTCGCCATGTCTGCTCTACCAATGGGTGTTTTTAACCAGGCCATGCATTGGATCTCCATTGCACACTTGAAGGCCTATGAGTATATCCACGAGCAAAGGTCTCTTTTTCACATACAAAAATTTGGAAAAAAAAACAAATATTTATATGAAAATTTTGCATACTACAAGACAAGTCTGGGTATTTAGAACTTGGAAGATATACACATTCATTTCCCATTTGTTTTCTGTCCTTCTCAATATCTTTGGGCACCTCATCACAATTCAAAGTTTCATAACTGCTTTTCTGAATATACAACCTCGCTGAAGCTTTTGATTCATTTTTAGCAGTGCCTTACCGAATCCAATAGTTGGCATAGCCCACCATGTGTCGTTCATGCGGCCATATGGTCTCTTTGATATTGCTGCCGTTTCACTTGCTAATTCGATGACTGTCTTCCCATTCGTGGATAGTGTTTCTGAAAAGCTGGATTATATAGGCATAAACTACTATGGACAGGTTTTTACTTCACTACAAAATGTTTTGAGCATTACGCTGGCTAGAACCATTCTTTGTCTGAACTCTGACAGCATTCTTGTACTGATCAGGAAGTGGTCTGTGGTGCTGGACTGAAGCTAGTAGAGACAGATGAATATAGTGAATCTGGGCGTGGGGTATATCCCGATGGCTTATACCGCATGCTGCTTCAGTTCCATGAAAGATACAAACATCTAAATGTGCCATTTATCGTTACAGAAAATGGGGTTTCTGATGAGACAGATTTGATACGCCGGCCTTATTTGTTAGAGCATTTGATTGCTATATATGCAGCAATGACCATGGTTTTGTCACTAAACTTTCTAAGCATTATTGGAATTGTGTTTGACTTCATTTTGTGGTATTTTCGGTTCTTGCATGAATGTCTAGTAAACTGATGTTGGTCCTGCCTACTTGTTTAATTATTTTTCAGGGTGTCCCTGTGCTTGGTTACCTGTTTTGGACTATATCTGATAACTGGGAGTGGGCTGATGGCTATGGTCCGAAGTTTGGCCTTGTTAGTGTTGATCGTGCCAACAATCTTGCCCGAATTCCGCGACCTTCGTACCATCTATTTTCAAAGGTACATATTGTGTGCTTGCTTTCGGTTTCTTAATCATCTTTACCCTCCCCAGACATTTTATTTACATTTAGTAATACTTGAGCGGGTCTCTTGATTTCAGATAGTGACCTCAGGTAAGATCACACGTCAAGACCGGATAAAGGCATGGAATGAACTCCGCCGAGCAGCTAAAGAGAAAAAATCACGACCATTTTACAGAGCAGTTAATAAACAAGGTTTAATGTATGCAGGTATGTAATGTAACTCGAGAATAACTGTCTCTGGCTTCGTTTTCATTGATTTATTTATTTATTGTTGGATATTTTATTCTCCTTCAAAAAAAAGTCCATTGTTAGTCTACATATTCAGTGGGTCTCCTTAGCTCTTGCTTTTATGCATCATCATACATAAGTTCACCTGTCCACGTGGGGACCAAGGTCCATTTTCTCTTATCTGGCCTGCACGTGAGGGGGAGTATAAGTGATAGTCCCGACTTAAGTCCACTATCCACGTGTTGCCCAGGTTTATCTCTCTTATCCAGCCTGCACGTGAGGGGAGTGTTAAAAAGTCAATCACCTCTTGAAATACTAGTTGGGCTTTCAACTCCACCTATCAGTTTATACTTTTAGTTGAGTTGGTTTCTTACACATTTGACAACTGATAAGTTAATATGCATTAAAACCATTCACACTCCTTACTAGTATGCTTACCATTCCTTTCCAATCATACCCATTTAACCACGATTCTTCATGTGTGCCCTTTAACAGGAGGCCTTGATGAGCCTTTACACCGCCCTTACGTTCAACGAGATTGGCGTTTCGGACACTACGAGATGGAAGGTCTGCATGACCCATTAAGTCATTTAACTAGATTGCTTCTTCGACCGTTGTCCCTCATAGGTAAAAGGAAAGCTCAAATAGAAGACGAGGAGGCTGAGTTGGTTCTACAGCCTGTGGAAGTCAGCTTGTGACTGCTTTGAAGTGCACAAATGTATGTATAATATATCTGTGTAGCTCAAGCCAAGGTAGAGGCATGTATAGACAGACCTAAGGTGTATGTATATGCTTCCTAACCTTCCTTATTGAGTATTTTTTTTTTGTCTTGGGTGTGACAATTTAAGCACCAATGTATTTGAATATATGCTTTGGCTGTAACAGGGTCATATAGGAAAGAGCCTCCCTCCCCTCCAATGGCCAAACTTCTACTGAGCCATTGATTTGATGCTTTAGTCATTATTTTGTGCAGTTTTGTTTATTTATTTGGTTAAACAGATAGGTGATCCTCTACCTATTCGCTCGTCAATTGGAATCATATCTTAAATAATCGATTTTATCACTATTACTCTTGGCCCTCCAAATCATTTTGGAGGTTTTGTGCTAAAATAAAAAGTTCGTGATTACATCTCTGGTTTGAGCTTCTCGGCGGAGTAACATGTAAATAGTAATAGAAGAACGTATAAGACTTTGTTTGGTCTCAACATGATTTAATATATGTGGTCATCAAGCCTAGTTTGTTTGAGAGCTAAGAAAGTATGTGAACAAATACTTTATTTGTAACTATACTTCATGTGGATATGACAATTGACATGGTCAACATTTGAATATTCATTTAGTTTAGACTTTAGACTCTAAAGTCATTACAGATAATAATCCAATATTCTTTTTTACCAATAGGGATAATGGAATAAAATCATATATTTATGCAAAATTAATTTTGTTTCAAATGGTCTAAATTTCTCAAATAATGTACACACGCCACATGTCAACATGGGCAAACAGACCAATATTACACTTCTCGATTCTTCACCATTGCGATTTTGACATAAAAACTCGGGAAATGATCCATGCATGCAGCCGTCATACATGTGAAATACATGTAAGGTTGAAATTGAATTATATCTGTCAATCACAACGGATACGAGACGAGCCTCACTACCCCGTCCTTTGAAAATCAAAGTTGTCCAAAAGCACGTGATCAAACCCACTTTTCACCTATCACAGTCTAACGCGTGTTTTATATGTATTTGATATGTAAGACGGCTGCATGTGCTAATTCGCTCCCTAAAAACTACGTGCACGAGCCTATGGGCAACTAGACTTTCACCTTTTTCTTACCCACCACTAAACAAACAAAGATATGATGACGTTTTACTCGTGTGCCTCGCAAACTTCTCCAAATAAATTGGAGTCTCTCTCTCACACAAGCACACAGTTTCTCACTTAAAGAACTCAAGAGAAATGGTCTCTTCAGCTCCAAGTCTTGTGTTCTCTCTTTTTCTTTTTCTTGGTTCCTTAATTATTCTCGGAGCCATTAATGCAGAGACAGAATCCTATGAATCTGATAGGATTCTGAAACTTCCAGGACAGCCATCAACACCGTCCATCTCTCACTTCTCAGGCTACATCACCGTCCATCAACACCACGGGAGGGCCCTTTTTTATTGGTTCTTCGAGGCTCAATCTCAACCGTCCATCAAGCCCCTCGTCATCTGGTTCAATGGAGGTACACACATATAATATAATTATTGTATCATATCAGTACAGTTGTATATGTATACTTACATAGTACTTCTTTTTCTGAAAAATTAAGGTCCTGGGTGTTCCTCAATTGGGTATGGAGCAGCTATTGAACTGGGTCCTCTTAGAGTCAACAAAAATGGAACTGACCTTCACTTCAACAATCATGCTTGGAATCAAGGTACATACCACCTGTTCTTTTTTCTAGGATATTGTATATCGTTCCGTTTTAGTTCCCGCACTTTTCAACCGTTTTTTAATTCAAAATTCATTACAACAATCTGTTTGTCGCAAAGTTGGTGTGCGTGACATCATTCTACTTTGGCCCATTCCGTTAAAATCTACGACAGAATCCGTTAAAAAAAGTTATCCATGTGATCATGTCAGCAGTCACTAACGGATTCCGTCATAGATTTTAACAGAATGGACTAAAGTAGAACGGCGTCACGCCAATTTTGGAATAAAATGGATCACTGCAATGAACTTTGGACTAAAATAAACCGGTTAAGAGGTTCATGTACATCGTTCTGTTTTAGTTTCCGTACTTTCAACCTTTTTCATTTTAGTATAAACTTAATTACCGTAATTCCTTAATGCAAAGTTGGTGCGACAAAAAAAAAGTTATTCACGTCAGCAGTCACCAACAGATTCCATTATAGATTTCAGCCCAATGAATCGCAGTAAAACCGTGTCACACCAATTTTGGACTAAAACGGATCGTTGTAAAGAACAATTTGAATAATAGACAATCTTTATTAACTTTTATTATTATATTTTTATTATATATCTAATCATTTAGTAGTCTCTATCAATGAGCCTAATTATTATATATTTGTTGGCCTGCAGAGGTGAATTTGCTGTTTGTGGAATCGCCAGTTGGAGTTGGGTTCTCATACACCAACACATCTTCTGATCTCACCAAATTAGATGATGCTTTTGTGGCTGAAGATGCCTACACTTTCATAGTGAATTGGCTGCGAAGATTTCCGCAGTTTAGAGACCGTGATTTGTACCTAACCGGAGAGAGTTATGCGGGCCACTACGTGCCTCAGCTCGCACAACTCATTTTTGACCGAAACAATAACATTAACCTCAAAGGTTTCATGGTATGTCATCTCCATTTGGACCACAATACTACTTATTTTCATAAAAATTGTGTACAAGAAATGAAGAAATTGGGTTTTCAAGTCTTCTCCTATAACTATAATGAGCCGTCTCCTAAAATGTTGTAACCCTTATAAGCTATCCACTGAACGCTAAGGGCATCTCCGGTGAAGTTGCTAAGAGAGATTGTAAAAGTCTGTCCACGGTCATTGATGCGTTAGGACCACAAATAGGTCGTCTAAAAGTATTGGGACCATTAAAGTGGGAAAAAGAGGGCTAGTATGAAAATTTGAAACTCAAGTACAGTCTCACCGATGCAGTAAACAAGTTTGATGAAGCCGACCTTTGATGACAATTTTTTATGTGCGATACCATCACTTGATGGGAGACTCGAATTTGAGCGTTTGAGGGGATATAAGCGTCTTAAATTGTTTTCTCTAGTAGGTGCTCGTTCTAATGATGAGAATTAGGGTCACAATTTGAGTCTCATTGATAGTGCTAAGACATACGACACACTCTCTCTCCTTTTTTAACACCCACAAAAAACTCTAAGATGCGCACAAGTTTCTTATAGCGCCATTTATGGAGATTGAAACCAACGATCTGATAGCTTTGACCGTAGACTAATTGCGTGCAATAATTGCAGGTGGGGAATGCAGTAACAAATGATCATTATGACTACAAAGGACTGTTGGAATATGCATGGAGTCATAGTGTGGTGTCCGACCAGGTTTACGATGAAGCTAAACGAGTTTGTGACTTCAACGTTTCGAGCTGGTCTGATGATTGTATTAAGGTCATGAACTTAGTTTTTGATCAGTACGGAGAGATTGATATCTACAACATTTATGCCCCCAAATGTCTTCTCAACTCTACTACATCTTCAACAGACCAGCTCGTTAATTCGGAGGTGAAGCTGATATATTTAACTGTATAATTATATATGCTAATGATTCAAAAATGTAATTAGCAAATAATGGAAATGTTTTTCAGATGATGAAAGATTATGGGAGGAGGAGAATTCCAGGAGGAGGATATGATCCATGCTACTCTGCGTACACACAAGATTATTTCAATCGACCAGATGTTCAATCAGCCTTTCATGTCAATACTCATGCGACGAAGAATGCAAAATGGGAAGTCTGCAAGTAAGTTAAATCATTCATATTTAAAGTGTCAAACGATTCATAAACTATACATTAGAGGCGCCATTTGAATTTCGGATCAGATTTGTTCAGTTTCAGATCGAATAAAATAAAAGTTGAATAAATATATATTTTTCAGCCACTTAGCTAGGAATATATATAATTATTAAGATTACACATTGTCTCTAATGGTTTCTTCATTTTCATAGTGATTCCATCTTAAACACATACAATTTTACGGTTTTCTCCATCATGCCCATCTACACCAAACTCATCAAAGGAGGTCTCAAGATATGGGTTTACAGGTAATATATGTACAAATATACATACAATGTTCTATCACTTTCTCAAGTCACTACTTTATTCTTTTCGAAAAAAGATAAGAGTTCACATTACTCAAGACGTTAGTTAGGTATAAAAGAAGAATTGTTTGGACAACATGTTCAACATTAACTAGTTTTGAGAAAACCTAGATATAGGATAATCTTTGATATGAAGACTCCAAAGTATGACCAGAAATACAATATTATTGGGCATGGTCCTACATGCATGCGCACATATGATTAGTGTATATGAGAAAAAAGAAAGAGATTCTCAAATCAGATTATCTAGAAAAATAGTGTACAAGGACAAAGCATGGGTTTGACTCATAATCATATGTCATTGTTGGATCTTTCCTCTTGTTTTGTTGTTATTGGCTTGATGCTTTTAGATTGTTATTTTTGGGTTTTCATTATTACAAAAGCATATACAGAGCTAGCAATTTGGGTGCAACAAACTATACAAAACTAGTTTGTTTGAATTCCCATATTTTAATCGTGTTTGTGTTGAAGAACGCAACATGTTTAGTTATCGTAGTTGTGTTAGGACCTCTAAAATATGCACACACGGTTAGTTAGTCGTGTTGTTTGTTGTGACACTCGCGCACGACACGTCAAACACACACTTAAAGGTACAAAAATTAAGCCTAATAACGTGCCAAATGTGTCGGGTCGTGTCAAACGTGTTGATTTTATTGTACAGAAACTCTTTGGATCGTGTTTGTGTATATCGTGTGATCATGTCGTGTCAACACTATGCATTTAGTTACCATGTTCATATTGGACCGTTCAACGCGATACTAAACTTGTTGTGTCGTGTTGCATCGTATTACAAACAAACAAGATTTCCGTGTTTTGTTTGATTTATAGCTTATTTAGCACGACACAAACACTACACGTACGAACAATTTGTCAACTCTAAGCATTCTTGCATGCATAATTTTGGTTGTAAAAATAAGAAATGGTGATAATATATTGATTTGTACATGCATGATGTAACAGTGGGGACACAGATGGGAGAGTACCAGTGATAGGGTCAAGATATTGGGTAGAGGCACTTGGATTGCCTCTCAAAACTCCTTGGAGATCTTGGTATCATCACCATCAGGTACCTACCTTACCTTTCTTCTTCACCACTCAATTATACTAATATTGACAAACCACAACTTGGCTTTGCTACTTGCTCAATCTCCTAAATTTATCCAATAATACAACTAGAATCAAATCAATTGGAAGTTTCCTAATAGAGGCTCATATGTTATGTAAAGGGACTTAACCATATGCTATTTTTATTGAGGTAACCTATGCACTCTTATCTTCTCAAGTATCGACTCATTGGAGCTGACAATTTGTGTATGCGTGTCGTGCTGAATGTTGTGTGTTGTACTACCAATATGAACATGACACAATTATAAACACAACACAAATTATCAGCTCTAGTACTCGTGTTCGATGTATATCTTAAACCTGAACTCTCTTCATATTCATATTTTTCAATATCTTTAAGAGGAAGTGTGTCAGATCTCTTATGTAACTCCTACTTGTTTTCTACAAAACAAATTGAATGAACAAGTTTGACACTCTAAAACACATTGATGAACATGTAACAGTAAGTTTAGAGATGGCTATTCATATTAAAAAGAGTAACCGATACGAAAGGAATCCAGATCGGATTAGATAAAGTTTGATTTTTCAGTGTAAAATGAGTGAGTTTGTCCAATTCAGTACGATATGAAATCGACCGGATCAAAATTTTGTCCAATTAGATTTGAGATGCCCTCGAATTTGGATCCAATCTACTTAAGTTATATGCACTAATACAAAAAAATTATAAATTATCCTTTATAATTATCGAACATATTCTTCCCATATCGTGTCTATATAAAATTTGTTTCTTATATCTCGTACCCGTGTATATATGCAGGTTGGTGGTAGGATGGTAGAGTACGAGGGATTGACATTAGTGACAGTACGAGGAGCAGGTCACTTGGTGCCTCTAAACAAGCCCACCCAGGCTCTCTCTCTCCTTCACTCTTTCTTGTCTGGCGACGACCTCCCCTCCACCAGATACTGATCGATATCATTACACAATATTACTATATATATTTTAGGTACGTACCTACGTAGATCCGAAAGCTCACGTCTCGTAGGTTTTACGTACGTATGCCTATATTTCCCATGTTCAAATCTCATATTTACAATAAGGAAACTATTTTAGTTATTGCCCTGATCAGGTTGTAATTAAATGTCTAATTGAATATCTATTTTAATAAAAGAAGACGACATTTAACGAAAAATGGATTGGATTTCACTTGCTGCTATTTTCGTCTCTCTATAAACGTCCTTTTTTATTTCTCTTTTTTTTTTTATCAAGAGAAAGTGTACAAGTTTTTGGCTAGCTGGGTCAGAGCTAATGGCTTTTGGATTTAGTCATAAATCATTGAGTTTTTTACCATCTTATAATTAACCATAAACGGTCCAAATTGCATTTAACATTTACGTGCAATACACATGTACTAAATTTACGTGAAACTTCCCAAAATGAAAAGTGGACGGTGGTACAATTTATTTGAGTGACTTATCCATATCGTTCTCAACAAAAAATATCTGCAGAGCCCATTTATCTCAAGAGAAACCGCACCGGATCTAGAAAGTAGCATCTCTCACAGATATCATATTATTAAGTAGTAGTTATTAGTTTTTTTGAAAGCAAGTAGTAGTAATTAGTTAATATAATTAATTAAATCTAGACCATTTTTATTAATTAATTCAACAAACTATATAGGAAGTGAATTCGAGATTTTATATTTTATTGAACATTCAATTTACCAAACTAAAGATGTGTAATCACTAGAGTAAGTTGTATAGTTGCAAATTTGTACAAGAAAATATCATATATGATAATATCTTAGGATAGTACTGTACAAATAATTTTTATATAATGAATCAAAATATATAATATTGGTACAATAATTATTTCTACTTATTAGAACATTGTAGACAAGTCGAATTTTAATTAAAATTCAATTGATCAACAAGTCGAATTTCGAGCTCAATTATATGAGCTCTAATTTATAATTTCGAGTACAAAAGTGCTGATCTAAGCCGCTTGATTACACCCCTACCAAACAATCCTTAATTTAGATGATTGATAACACTCCTAGTATGCCAATTTGCGTCTCAAATTAGAAAAACATGCATAAAACTACTTACGTACGGATAAGCATATTCTTATCATTATTATATCCCAAGTATATCTTTATAGAACAACAAAATTTTGAAGCATATTCTGCATCCAGATTCTCTCTTCTCCAACATTCCAATTCAAGAACACAAAAAAATAAAAACACCATAACACAAAAGAAAAAAGAACCAACGTTGATACTTTAATAAATTGAAACAATTAACAATTGAGAGACCTATATTCATTTTGTACAAATATCAGAAATCAAACATTGATACCGGAAACGACCTCGACAGACCTATCGGAGTCTTGAATGTAATCGAAGCCGAGCCGGAGGAGCAGAGAGGGTCCACATAAATCTCAGTCAAGCTGATCCAGAACAAGAAGTCCTTGGCCTTGATACCGGTCAGGTTCTTGATCTTGTTGGGCTCCAAATAGGCTGTAACGACAGTATCATAGTATACGAGAATGTTGTCGAACCTATGTTGTCTCTGGTGCACGTACTTGAGCCACACGAACCCAACCTCCTTCACGTACCCGCACTCTTCTATGTCCTGCAACAGTACGGTCAAGAGCCCGTTTGGGAGTCCTATGATTTCTGTTAGCAAAACTGTGAATCTTTCTCTGCATGTTTGGTTGCCATAGTAGACCTCTGCTTTTGCCTTCAAATCTTGGTGCTCCACTAAAGATGACATCACCTCCATCTTTTTGCTCGTTCTTGATTGTGGTGTAGACTTTGGATACATGTTTGTGTTGTGTTTATATATATATATGTGCATAGATTTGGTTGCTTGTGAGAAGATGGAGAGGTGGATTTTTGCATGATATGGGTGGTTGACACGTGGTGGAATGTTGATGACTATTCATTGGATGGCAACACATATGCAAACTCGTATTTCAATACTTTAATTCAATAAAAAAAAATGTTCTTTTTGCTAGGAAAATGAATGGATAGAAAATTTAATTTTTTTTTCTAAGCGGGCTAGCAAGCTCATGGTTGACATCTTTAAGCTGTGTTAACATATTTGCATTAATTCTCATTTGAGAGTAAGACACAGTTAAAATTGTTCTCTCTGCCTAGGGTTGTGTTGAGCGGGGATTGAATGCAAGCGTTCTTCCCACTCATACAACCTATATAGCTAACTGCATCACTATCCTTAGATAAATAGAAAAGTTTTGGTGTTTTGAACATGATGAGACGGTGAGTCTTTAAGTGACGACATGGACTAAAAGTGAGCCTCTAAAACTTTTGAGAATCAAGACTTCCGACATGAATACCGCAACATGTGACCATAAGTGAGCCTCTTTGATGTTCAAAGAACTTCGTTTACGGCTAGTGATAGTGCAACAGAGTGGTGGCGCGACTTGCTTCTTGAGCCTCCAGAGGTTCGTGGTTGGCTTGGTCCATCTCGAGAACCCAGAAATCTGTTGGTCGCTAATGCGTTTGACTTTGAAAAACATGTTAATATAACACTGAACGGTGCATGTCATATTGTCTTTCGTCGACTAATTATTTTTATACAACATTAATAACAATAATAATGAACGGGGACATGTCAATAACATTTAACTCTAACTACTTCATTCTTAGGCAAACTCTTGGCGTCCACAAAGCCGTTAGAGCAAACTATCAAATGATAATTAATGTGGTCTTATGGGCTTGACCGTTATTTTTTATTTTTTCCATGAAAAAAATGTTAACATCAGGAACCACTGGATCGGTCGAACCGATCGTATGTCGAGCCGGTGGTGCGTCTGGTTCTATCCCCGGAGCGGTTTCTTCAACATTGCTCGCAACTGTGTCGTTGTTGTGCTCTTCTCTCCCTCTCTGGTTTTAGCTTCGCTTTCGACACTCTCTGTCGCGACACAGCTTCGAACAATCCCATACGCAGACCCAACCGTCTCCTCCAATCGCAACCAGATTCAGATTAAACCAACACCACAGCAATCGATTCTCTCTCTCTCTCTCTCTCTCTCAATTGGGATTTTACTGCTTCCATAGCCATAGCACTTGGTTGAGCTCAAGGTTTGTCCTTCATGGCTTTTTTCACTCTTTATTGTTTAATTCTAGGTCATTGCGAGGTTTTGCAATCTGGGTCTTATTCATTTCTTGCTTATTTTCGCTATCGAAGGTTCTGATTTACGCTGTTTATCTTAGACCTACTCGCCGATTGAGGGAAACCCGGTTCCCGATTAAAAATTGAAATTTAAGTGTTGGGTTCTTTGATGAATTTATTTTGTTATGTTATTGGATGAAATGTGATTTTGCATGTATTTTGTTTTGGGATAGACAATGTGAAGTTTTTGTAAAGTTTTTTTTTTAATATCTTCTTTGGTATTAGTGTTTGGGTTGAACTTTTCAATGTTTTACTTATCAGTGAATAATGCATTTCATTTGGGGATTTCACTTTACTCTGAAAATTTATTGGGGAGTGGACATTGTTAAGTATTTACTATTTTCTTGAATGTTATTGTGTTTAAAGTACAAAGCTTTAGGCTTTACTTTAATACTACACCTTGGTGACCTTCCATTGCCAACCTTCAATTCACATCATATGTATCATGTTCACTTTCACTAGTTCAGTAGATGCTAATCATGATATGCTTTTTGCAATAATGGCATCACATTTGGGGATTTCATGTTTGTGATTTTTTTTTTGGGTGGGAATGGATGGTGTAAAGTATTCATTTGTTTCTTTTAGGTTTTAGGTTTGTTTTGTGTAAAGCTTTACTTGAATACTTAATCCAGGTGATTTTTGGGTAACCTTGTATTCACATCCTATGTCTCATGTTCAATTTCACCAGTTCTCGAGATGAATAATTATTTGCACTATTTGTCTTCACTAGTAGTTCTTTATGTGGCACTTCACTTGTTGGGGTTCGTCTAGTCTTGCATAATTATGTATTAGGCTATACAACTTTGTTTGTATGTCAACTGTTTTTTGGAGCTTAAGACTGGAGATTCATATCATTTTATGACAAAAACAAGTTTTCTGGAATCTTTCAAAATTCCATAATTATGGCCTGCCATCAACGAGCTCTTGGGGCACCATATCAGCCCATCTTCTGTGCTATTACTGTTAGGCGTTCTATAGATAGCTTAAATGTGCTTCATACTGTCTTATTCATCCGGAGGTGTGTTATTTGTTATTACTATCACAGCACTATTTTTATCAAGTACTTCTTACTGTTTTAAGAATAGACAAAAAAAAAAAAAAAAAATTGCCTATGTAGATCCCCATTTTTCCTTTTCAAATTTCTAGGTTAAATTACAACAACCTCTCATGAGGTATTCCAAATTCCCATTAATATTGTAACTTCTGCCCGTTTTGTTAGAACTTTCATTGATCTCTGTTATTTGGTTATGGTAACTGTCACTGTGACATTGACATCTTGATAAGAAAATCTACCATTTTCTTTATCTGAAATTCGCTGCAAGTTAATTAGATTTCTGTAGAACAATAATTTCAAAAGGTCTTCCTTTTTCTCTCTCCTCTCTGGAAACCCTAGCCGCTTCTTCATCCAAAAAGTTTTCTTGAACCACCGCCGGTCTTTTCTGATCGGCGGTGGTTCAATCCTTTTTTTCTCGCATCTTATATTGAATAAACACATATTCAACTTGATTAAGTTTGTTTTTCCGTTTGATTCATCGTCATTATTGGCTCCTCGTATGCAACCTAGGAATTGGAACTCATGTGGAGTATGTTGGCGAAATGCCTTGTCATTTCAATATGCATTATTTCCTGATTACCTATTATTTGGGATACCTCAAGGGTTGTTGATGTAAATTTTCTCATTTTTTTGCATGTTTCATACTATTAATTGAACTAATTAGTTTGTGGTATTTCCTTCGGTTCTGTTTTCTTGTGCTCTTCATGCCTACAGAATAAAGACTTATTATCCACTTTTTATTGGTGTTAGGTATAATATTTAACATGAGACATATAATGGCTTTCTCGATGAAAATAGAGAAGGAATGACTTGACTTCCTGTTGGAATGGTACCTTAAGTTACATTATTAAATGGCTCGGAAGGGTAATCAGCAGAAGAATGGGGTTGATCACCATTCATCAAAACACAAAAAGAAGGGATCTGATTCAGGCTCATTTCTTCCTGATATGAAAGATCGGGGAAAAGCAAATGAGATGAGGGATTTTCTTGGAGAGGAACTCCAAAACGGTAACCCAAATTTCACCGAGAATAGAAGAAACGGATATGAGAGTAATGCTAAGCAAAAATCTGGGAAAATTGTTAGCAAGGAGAAGCAAGGAATGGATGCCAAGGAGGTTTCAGAGCAATCAGTGTCTTCTGGGAGTAATTCCGGGGAGTGCACTGAAAATGTATCCTCAATAGGCGCTTCTGGTGCAAGAGAAGGAAATGGAACATTACCCAGCAGCTATCATGGTCCAAAGCATAGAAGAAGTAATTTAGGGCGCTCTCTGAATGTATTACATTTGAAAAATATGATGGAAAGTGTAATCTGTTCAGATAATGCAGCAGTTAAAAGCTTAAGAATGTCAACAATGTCTATCTTGAGAACAGCTAGTGTGTGGCTGGAGAGGCAGAGACCATACTTTATTTCATTAACAACCAACATATTGAAAGCTCGTGACTATGTAAGAGTGAAGATTGAGCAATCATACCCCATTGTTTTGAAATGGCTTTTTCATTTAGGGAACATAATACTTCTTCTATCAATGGTATGGCTGGATTTTACTCTTAAAGGCATTCAGTCATTTCTACGCATGGGTACGACATCCTTTTTTTCAGTTGTATGGTGCAGCATTCTCTCGATAATTGCTATGGCTGGGATATTCAAGTTTCTAATGATCTTGGTGAGTCCTGGTTATCTCTTTCTAGTTTGTATTATATTATTTTAGTACTTTCCAGTTGAATGCGGTTATCCCTAGATTCTATTTTCAGTTACTGGCATAGCTGCTGCTTTTATTTTATATGTATAATATTCCCCCTCTCAATTGTTACTACACAGGCTGTAGCTGTTTTTGTGGGACTTTTCATTGGCTTCATCATTGGAGTTATGGTACTTGCCATATCTGGAACCATTTTTCTGTGGTTTTATGGAAGCTTTTGGACAACATCGCTTATCATCTTCCTGGGAGGTGATTTTATGTCCTTTGCCTTAAAGTGGATCATCTCTTTAAATCTGTTACTATTCTTCTATGTCAAGCTTGCTGATATTTAACTTTATCTAAAATTCAGGATTGTCATTCATGTTAAGACAGGAACGCCTTGCCCTCTTAATTACCACTGTCTATTCAGTATACTGTGCTTGGACATACGTGGGATGGCTAGGTGTGGTTTTGGGTTTGAACTTATCTTTTATCTCAAGTGATGCTCTGGTATACTTCATAAAGAATAACATCAACCAGCAAGGAAGAACACCTGAACAAACTGCTGGAATGCATGCCCAACCAGGCATGTTCAATGGTGAGCCAGCTTATGCTTCATCTTCTGAAACTGGACCAGGTTTATCAGCAGATCGTGGCCCGGGAGTACCCTCAACCAGTGGGACTGATTCTGAAATAACTTCTGAAGACGAAGTCATTCGGTTGTTGAATTGTAAAGATCACTATTCAGCATTGGGCTTGACCAGATATGAGGATATAGATGTTTCTTTAATCAAGCGGGAATATAGGAAAAAGGTAAGAGCTGCCTTTTGCTTGGTGTACTTTCAAAGATTGTGTACTGAATCTGTGCTTAGTTTTTAATTGCTTGTCATGCACTGGCAATCTCGGCTTTAGTTGGTGAAATGCTGCTGTGCTTCTATGAACCCTAATAATGTTTCCATGCTTTCATTTAATTGGTTTACTTTCATGTGGTTATAATCAATGAAAAAGGAAAAATGATTGTTTTAAGTTGGTTTACCAGGCAATGTTGGTCCATCCTGATAAGAACATGGGTAATGAGAAGGCTGCGGAAGCTTTCAAGAAACTTCAGAATGCATATGAGGTAAATCCTTTGGTTCCTTATTTATCTTAGGTATGTTCAATTTAAATTGCTGTCTGACCCTAAACTTCTTTTTCTCTTCCCCTCCCCCTTCAGGTTTTACTTGATTCCTTGAAAAGAAAAGAATATGATGATGAATTAAGGAGGGAGGAGCTGCTAAACTATTTTCGTAGGTTTCAGGGCGCTTCTCAAAAGGTTTGAAGATATCTTTCTGCATTCTCATTTATTAAAGTTCCATGTGCATGCGAAAAGTAAATTTTATTTGGCAATATGTGAATCCCGCACTAGTATATTCAGAACCAAGCAATTGACTGAGTCCATCCTGCAATCATAGTGACATGTGTTAGGTGAATTTCTTTGCTAATTTGGTTGTCTGTCTCTGCTTGTGCATTTTACTTTATCATGTCTTATAAATTTTGAAAATTTCAAAGTTGGGGTTAGCTGGTTTTTCTTCAACTTCTGTTTTGTAGTGAACATCAAAATAATATTCTTTATTCTGTGATTATATTGCAATTTTATTGTTTTCCTATAGAGCTGTTAGAATATTGTCACTTGAAGTACAATGAAACAAAAAGGCTTGCATTGTCCATTGTAGTAAAGAATAATGTATGTGTAAGTGTCTTTTAAGAGGCATTTACAGTCCATAGTTGTCACTTTAAGAAAGGAGGCTGCAAAAATCCATGAGTGGTGATCCTAGGTATCATGTTCCATATTTAAGGATAACCTGCTAGTTTTGGCGCAAATGTAAATCATGCATTAAATTTTTTTATCCAAGTTTACAGACCAACTAGTCCATCTCACTTAAGCTTTTAATGCTGTATTGCAGAACGGAGGACATGGTTTATTTGCCTCTGGGTTCGCTCGCTCAGACGGAGACAGTGAGGACCCTGTTGGAGATTCAAGGCGAATAGCCTGCAAAAAATGCAGCAACTTTCATGTCTGGATACACACCAAGAAAACCAAATCTCAAGCAAGATGGTGCCAGGTTTGTTCCTTTACTTTCATATTTTTGCATGGTGTTTTGTCGTGCATTTGTTTCAGTTGGCACTAAAGCACATTTTTATGGTGCAAGTCATGCTCAGCTTTCCATTATCATGGCACTCCTTTACCCTGAACATAAGTGTTTTGTGCGCTTGGTGCTCATGTATTTTCTCTGTGAATTTCCATTTTGCAGGATTGCAAAGACTTTCATCAAGCAAAGGACGGGGATGGATGGGTTGAACAGTCTTCCCAACCCTTGCTTTTTGGATTAATGCAAAAGGTAATATTGTCAAATGATCTAGTGTTCTCTATCTGCTAGTTTTTCCTTTTGATATGTGTTGTGCTTAGCCAGCTCTCATTGTTTTGTCTACAAATACGTAGAAAACAACTACATCTAAAAGGGGGGGATTCTGTTTAAAATTATAAAATATAAAGTAGTTCGGATAGAGTGATTTGAATTTTATGTAGTGTGATTCAGCTTCTCAGTACTATGCGTGTCATTTGTGCAGATAGATGCTCCATGCGCATATGTTTGTGCTGATAGCAGGATTTATGATGCAACTGAATGGTATATTTGTCAGGTAAAGTAATATTCTGTATTTTCTAACCGATTTTCAGCACTCAACTATATATTTAGATGTCCCATGGTAGATTGACAAAGTCCAATATTCTACTCTGTTTGGTAGTTTAAAAGCAATTCAGTTTGTTTATGCACGTCTCTCGTTTTTTTTTCTCTTGAAAGAGAAATTGTTAGGTGCTGTTTAAAACTATTTTCATTTTCATTTTCTAGTTGCCCCTTTTCTGCTTTCCATGGATAAACGAGAGCTTGAAAAACTTGGGAAGTAGGGATTCCGTTTTTGATGCATGAAATGCTTATGTGCATAATGTTGCTGGATGCAGGGAATGAGGTGTCCGGCCAACACGCACAAGCCAAGCTTTCACGTGAATACCAGCGTAACAACCAAGCACAATACAAGAGGTGGTCGCGTGCCTGATATGGAAGAAACGATGACGGAGGAAGAATTCATGGAGTGGCTACAGAATGCAGTGCAATCTGGCATGTTTCACAATTCGAATTCCCCGGATAACCCATCTCCGTCTCCATCTCCCAAGGCCGGTAAGAACAGCGCCACCAAAAGAAAGAAAAAAGGAAAGAAGTGGTGAAGAAGAGCACTCCATCACTTTTGTTCCTCACAACTCTGTAGAGTGCCATGCCTATGCTCCTGAAATTTATTATATCTAATTGTATACCACCACAAGTTGCTCATTGAGGATTTGTATATCAATTTTTCTTCTAAAGATCAGCCATGGATTGGCCATTACATCATTTCTGAGGTAGACTTCCAGCTTTTACTAATATTATGGCTCTTCTTCATAGGGCTCAATTTCAATACTGCGTAGTTTTGATATTTAGGATTACCAGTCTTAAAACTACTTGGTTTTTAGCTGGAAAAGAGACTTAGTGAAGTTAACGAGAGATGTCCCTCGTGATTTAACATTGATACCCGGTCTATTGAATTTGTGGGCACGACACCCGCCTGAATCCATTTTTTTCCGTCTTGGATGGATTTTAGCTGATAACTCTATACAAACCCTAATTACTCAACCCACCTCTCACTGGCATGGCGTCGACTGCCAGGCTAGAGAGGTGGCCGTCGAGCAGCCCAACACCAACAAAAATATGGGCTAATAAATTTGGCAAAAGGGTGAATTTATACTTTAAGAAAGTGTTGCAAGCTCTAATAATAAAATGTATCATGTATTAATTGCTTGGTTGGATCTATTGTTGTAAAAAGAAGAATATTCTACTTTAGGATTATAGGCTGAGAAAGTCCAAACCTTGTGATCTGAAAATAAAAAAGCAATGCAAGAGGTACATATTGTGTGACCATATATCAATGATTAGAGGACTTAACTAGTTGATTATTATTTGAGACCATGCAACCAAGCCAACCTCCATTTAATCACTCAAAAACAAACCTACCCTCTACTATAAATGACCATCCATGCACCACCAGACATCATCACCTATACAAGTCCAAACCAAAAACAACACTACTACAATGGCACTCTCTTCCTCTTCCATTATGATCCTTGTCTCACTGCTTCTCATCATTCTTCCAAATCTTAGTCTTTCTGCTGAAATAATGTTGGGATCCGACGTTGATCTTCTCGAATTTCCTCTCAATATCGAGTTCTTGGAAGCTGAATTCTTCTTGTTCGGGTGCTGCGGGCATGGCTTGGACCGAGTTGCTCCCAACTTAACCAAGGGAGGTCCTCCTCCTTTTGGTTCTCAGCTGGCCAATCTGGACCCTCACACCAGAGACATTATCACCCAATTTGCTTTGCAAGAAGTTGGTCATGTCAGGGCCATTACTAATGCAGTCAAAGGCTTCCCAAGGCCACAGTTAGATCTAAGCATAGCTTCGTTTGCCCGAGTCATAGACCGGGCATTTGGGCGGCCCTTGCTCCCGCCTTTTGATCCTTACGCAAACTCTATCAACTTTCTCCTCGCTTCCTACATAATTCCTTACATCGGACTCACAGGATACGTGGGAACGAATCCTAAACTATTAAGCAGCGTCTCCAAGAAGGTATGCACATAAATAAGTAGTTAACTTTACATATATATATGTATAGAAATGGAAATGACTCCTAATTGTGCTATGATCAGCTTGTGTCGGGCCTTTTGGCTGTGGAATCGGGACAAGATGCAGTGATCAGGACTATTCTATACGAGCGTGCAATGGAGAAGGTGGAGCCATATGGAATAACAGTGGCAGAGTTCACAAATCGCATATCAGAGCTGAGGAATAGGCTTGGACATGCCGGTTTCAAAGACGAAGGGATTATAGTTTCTCCACTGTCGGGTGCTGAGGGTAAGATCATTGGGAACGTGATTGCTGGAGATGTAAACTCCCTCGCATATGGGAGGACTCCTGAAGAGATACTGAGGATTGTGTACGGGGGAGGAGATGAACATATCCCGGGTGGTTTCTACCCGAATGGAGCTAATGGTCGAATCGCCAAATCCCATTTAGGTGGAATTTGACTTCACACTCTAGTGATCTCCTAGCATACCACTATACCTACATACATGAATCTCTAGACTTGCTTGTACTTGATTCTCTAACTTGTGTCAACTATGTTTCTAGACAGCAATAAATTTGTTATTTAAGACCTCAGTTACGGACTCATCAACACATTCACTGTCTGAATTTGCTTAACGAGTGTCTAAGGTAGATAAATCCTCAAAATCACTTACTGAACAATAAGCAATAATCCATAAATAAATAGAGTACAGAAAGCATGTAAAAACATACCTGAAATCCAATAAGTATACAAACAATTATGTTCCAATGATCCCAAAGATGTTTAGGTACCTCATTTTTCTATACCTGTTCGTTCGGAGCATTTTAATAAGGTAAAGAAGTTGGATACATAACAATATGATATTGTCAATATCTCGTACATATATGAAACTAAATTGGAATGACAATTCTAAGTAGAGAGTTCATATGAGTTGCTTTGGACATGATTGCTAAATTTCTTTGCGTAAACTATAATACTATAGTAGTAAAAAAGAATGACGACCGCCCAACTAATACCTAAATTGGAGGCTACTTTCATTAATCCCTTCAATATACAAATTATGTCTGTAGACTTTCTGAGCAAACCCCGTGACACATTCACTATTTGGTTTCCTCTCGTGGAAGAGCACTTGCAGTGGCGCAACAATATTCTTGTGATGCGTCGTCAACAAGAAACTACTAGACTTGTACAATGTACACCATCTTTTGAAAATCATAGCTGCACAAATTTCAAGTGTCACCAAACAGAACTGATATAGTAACTGACTCATATGTCAAACAATACAGTAATTACACTACATACACTCCAGTAATATTTAAGTAACTGAAGGCACAAAGACAGTTGCAATCATAGTTACCAGAAACCGCTACTTCAGTAGCAGTTCGCGATCCGGAACGGACGTTCCATAACATGAAACTTGACGTTCCAGTTGTTATAAGATTTCATTGAACAAAAGCTAATACTAATAATGCTACACATGTTATACTCCTATAGCTAGAGCTAGTGCACAAATAGAACTAAA
The DNA here is from genome assembly GCA_036897485.1 of Pelargonium nanum. Lineage (NCBI taxonomy): Eukaryota > Viridiplantae > Streptophyta > Magnoliopsida > Geraniales > Geraniaceae > Pelargonium > Pelargonium nanum. Next base: position 23,096 of record JAYMTF010000190.1, read on the forward strand.
AATCAATGAATATGTATTGGTTAATTTATTTACTTTTTTAAGAAATACTATCATATATATTTGAAAAGAATGCTCCACGATCCGGGTAAACGTTTTTCGTTCTGAACTAATGTTCCGAAGAAGTCTACCCTATCGTTCCACGTTCCTAGACCCCTAGCGTTTTGCATTCCACGTACCAAAGCATTCCACGATCGAGGTAACTATGGTTGTAACTTGTAATGCATCATAAGTCAGTGAACAAAAACTCATATCTTCCCTATAAACTTCTTTTGAGCAAAAGGGTTTAAGCAATAATAACGATCATCCACCCCACATTAAGGGTCGAGGAACACAGATGGACTCACGTGTAAGGATGTCAAATTGTTGCATATTTAATCAATTAGAGAAGAGAGGGGTTAGCCTTACCAACAACTGAGGTAGTTTTAGGAATACAAACGACAAGAAGTACAAAGCACTCGAGATTCCTACTGCAATAATAAGGTTGTTGACAAGGCGCTTGTCATCTTTACTAGGCACAAATGCAATTTTCAATGTATTTGTCAGGTCAAAGAGTCTGTAGGAAATCTGCAAAGCAAGCAATAATTTGGTTTATGAGTTGCATAGACGTTCTAAAACTTATAAAACTATAAATACTTGCCAACTTTACTTACTGCAAGATATATGGAAGTTGTAAGCATAAAATTCAACATTGGGTAGTCTGGGATCAGAGAGAGCAACAATTTCGGCTGACCATCTGGGACACCTGATCTGCAAGTCATAAAAAAACATGATAAGGAGACTTGTTTCAAAGTTTCTCTGCATGTATAATGCCAATTTTCCCTTGCCCCAAGAAAAGAAAACTAGAATTTCATTGTTCTCCAAATATAAAGGGCAACTTCCAGTTACGGTTCAGATAAAATCCTCCATAAGACCAGTAGTAAGATGACACAATGAGAAATGCGAGTTAATATCTACTAGTTTATCCACTATTTTGATGAAATCACGAGAGTCAGTAGCAAGCAAAGAGATTATAAACTTCACTGTACCTTAACCAGATATGGATTTGTGAGATGTAGGTCTCTAGTGTAATCTTTCCGAGCCATCTAAGGAAAAAAAATCAAAATTAAGAATTAAAATAGAAGTGAAAAGTAAATATATTGAAGCTGCATAAAAATTGAAGACCAGAGTGTAACAGCAGCATAACAAAATAAAGGTCACTTACGCAAAAAGGGTCAAAGTGTAGCTACGGAACTGTTGGGTGACATTCCGCAAACATATGTAGACACTGATGAAGAACCGATGACAAATGAGTAGCAAGAAAGCTTAAGTAGTTCAAAATGCAAGCATATTTTAAGAAAAGCATGCACATACGTTATGGGAATCCAGGAGGTATAAGGGTGGTATTTATTGTAGGTAATCTTGTCCAGCTTGTAGATGTACTCGAACCACAGATACCCTACCTATACATACATATGAACTTTTTGCATCAGAGTTGAAATTTAAGAAATAGGATATTTCTTTCAAAGAGCGAATGTTATAGATTATAATACCGATGAAGCTGCAAGCACAACAGCCATTTTGATTGATATTCTGTACTTCACTTCTGCTTCCTCTAGTTTCTCCATCCACCTTTCAACCTATTACCAATAATAGTTATTCAGTAGCTAACTCAAAAGAACAAACAACAAAGTCCTAGACCCACCACTCCGAGAAAAATTCACAAGATTTCTCAAAACTTACAGTTGGATGATAGTAAGCATATATCATTCCAATTATCCATATGTAGCGATCAAGGCCTGACCGGAAATGCCACTCATGCAAGCGAGAAACATGTGCTTTTGCCGGATTTGGATCAGTGTAACCTGCAACATTTGAAGGATTTAGGCCAGTTGCCTGAGATCTCTTTACATGGAGAAATAAAAATCAGGCAAGTTACAAACCAAGAAGGAAAGTAAATGGGCTCCAAATAAACTCAAACACTCCAGGTATCTCCCATACTATGATGACCACCAAGAAGCAGGCAATGATTTTTGCAGCCATGACTGATCCGATCTCATTATACTTGTTGAAAATACCAAGTGCTCCATAAACCATAAGAGTGAAAAGAGTGTGCATGGGACAAATGTAGTATAACATGTAACTGTTATTCAGGACAATGCAACAAAATATAACCAAGAAATTAAGCCGCCACATCATCTGCTCAACCAAAAAAAAAATCAGAGTTATAAGCAGGTCAATTGTCAAGAGAACTCAGAGATACAATTTTGTGTTCTTATTATATTATGTACCTGAGCAAACCTTGCAAGGCTGAAATCTTTGCGGATGTAATAATACGAGAAATTACCAAATCCAGTCATCCATACATATGCAGCAATGAACATGCGGATCGCATTGTAGATCTCTGATGCAGCAAAGTAATGGTACATCAAAAAGAGTACCTGTAGGATAGAATACAAGTAACAGCGACGATTATAGTGTGGCAATGTAAAAAAAGGCTTATGCTAAGCCCAAATCCAAAGCAGACCATCCTAATATACTTTCAGGATGAAGAAGGAAAAATTAAAAAAAGGATAGCAGATACAAAATTTAAAGCATCACACACACAAGTAGAGGCAAACTATAAACAGGGTAAATGAACTTTGGCACGTGAATAAGTGGCTATACAAATGATATATGATCATGAAGCTTAGATGTGTAGCTTGACCAACCTGCATCCAACCTTTCCACTCCTCAGTTTGATGCCTATTCAAATATTGTATACATTTCCCTGAGAATGGTGACTTATCACTATGTATCTTGAAAGAAGTTATTGCCGAAACTATGATGAGAAGGAAGTAGAGAAACCAGAAAAGATCCCGATTGTAACTCTGCAAAGACAGATGATTGCCAATAGAAAGAAATCAATAGCTGACAAATAAGATATTTATGAACAATAAGTTAGTAATACTAAATTCAGAAAGGACCAGCACATCTTGGTTGAAGAAAGTAAATTTAACAAAGCATCTGAAAAAGCAGTAATAATTAATTTTTCCCAAATAATTAAACCCAGCACTTTGAAGGGATGATTGCAGTAAATATTGCAACAAGAGACATAAATTAACAACTGATGCAAGTATATTCTTCTTGGTAACAAATTTATCATATATTTCAACCCAGCACTTTGAAGGGATGATTGCAGTAAGCTCAAAAATCCAGATAATTAGCATGATGGGCAGAATGTTTAACCCTTCAAGCTAAATATCCTTCTTAAATCTTTCTTAGTAATTTAATCTATAATTAAAGTTCTAACACACAAATCCAGAACTCACAGCAAATAGCTAGGTGTTTAAAGTGACGAGATAAAGTTAAATTACCTTATTTGATGAAGCAAAGAAATCTGTACGATCACATAAATAATAGTACGCTAAAAGAGCACCAAATTCGGACCTGTACATGAGAAGAAATGAGAAAAAAAATTAAAATCAATATTGTATTCCAGGGAGGGGGGAGAATGATTACAGTTGAACTCATTGAGTAATTTACTTACATAGCTCTTAGGGTCAATCGATTTTCAATCAAGAAAGACTCCTCCATCAAAAAGAATCTGGACAATATAAGATAAGTAAGCGTGTAATCCTAAACAAACATAAAACAATAATTACATCAAGAAGACCGAGACATATTCCTAGAAACCTTAGTATAGGAGATATGACAGATGAAGTCGGAGCTTTAGGAGAAGCTGACTGGAGAGCTCCACCCTCTAATAAAACTGCTCTGTCATCATCCTTGACTGCTCCGTTTCCCATATCAACCAAACTGATATCGGACAGCCTACTAGAAGATAGAGCAACTTGAGTAAGAGAGAAATAATAGAAGAAAGAAATTCATCAGAATACTTAAAAACAAAGAGTACTTGATGCTTATCAGTGTACAATAAGTTATGTTTCTTCTATGTCATCTTTTTCTACCAATAGGACTTTAACTCCTACTCCCTCCAACACAAAACGAGTGTCCACTTTCTAATTTTTGGTAAAATTAAGGATTAATTAGCTAGAGTTGGACTTACTGGTTTGTGGTTTCTCTCTTGTATCCAGGTGCTCTTGTTCTAACAAACCCAAGGGATTCTAACTAACTTATTTGAGTTATATTGTTGGTAATTCGTACCTAACTAACTAACCATAAAAGGAAATTGGACATTCATTTTGAGACAAACTTTAGAGGAAGTGGACACTCAATTAGGGATAGTGAGAGTATATGAATTTGACATAATATGATATGACACCATTGATCAATGCACATGTCTATGCTTACAAACAACTTAATAGCTACATACATCAGGGACCGAGAAGATTTATTTTGCTACATGGAAACAGATCTGTATTTGATAGAATTAAACAGGAATTCATGCTGTTAACTGAACTAAACAGGATCACTTCAATTCATAGTAATTATGTCAATAGAAAGATAATTCACGACTTTACACTGTCAAAAAACTAAACCGTTTATTCTCAAACACGAATAGGCAATATAACATATACTTCAGAGTTCAAACAGTGAGCATATAGGGAGGCAGGCATTATTACAATCACAGACATGATATACAGTTATACATGCATTCCTACCTAAATACATAATGTATGCTAAGGAATGAAACTCACGTTTTTGCCGGGATCGAATTTTTCCTGTACTCCAAGAACTCTGCGTAAATCCATCCCGCAATCACAGGGACTAGTCCAACCAGAAACGACACCTGCAACCAGTAAATGTTCAGAATGAGCACAAAATCGTGCCGAAAGCTTATAAACAAAATTGATTCGCAGTTCGTGACCAAAAATCAAGCAAATCTACCAAAAACATCACTGGAAACCTCCGAATTCAGCCCACGGCCGAGTTCACAAGAACCACAAATTGTAGAAGAGCAAGATCTGATGAACAAATATAGTTGCAAGGCACTGACAAGTCACAAGCAACGAAGTACATACCTGACCGGGAGTGATGGGGCTGAGGATCAACATTTCGAAGAGCACCGACACTTCAGAAGCGGCGAATTGAAGAGCATTCCACGGTAACGGCCAAAAATGAGGGCGGGAGAACCAGATCTGATCGGAATCTGGTTCTGGTTCTAGCAATGAATGCGAGGGCAGCAGAGAGGAGAGGTCTATGCTTCTTCAACAACGAGTGTGGCGGTGAGGGACAAGGATCCACAGATATTTGCGTATTTATATATATAAAAAATTAATGTGAATTGGTTGAAGAGAAGTGAAATATTAAGTACAGTATTTCATTATTATCACACAGAAGGCCGAAGAAAGAAGAAAGAGGAGAGAAAAATATATGTTTAAAAGAGAATTTGAGGTAATTTGGTTCAAAATCTTTTTCAAAACGTGACAACATAACTCATGTAGTTATCCGGTTAAGCGTGTCGTGCTTGTATTAAACTATGCAGTACGATTTTTGAACGTGTGTTCGTGTTGGGTCATGCAGCACACGCACAATCTTCAGTATGACATGAGTATTTCATATTGGTGTGTTATTTTCTCCTACTCTCTTATTCAGTCCTCTAATTGGTCGGATTCATTCATTAAGTATCACCATTTTGTTGGAACGAGATTTAAAAATAACTTTTCGTCAAACTTCTTGTATCCACTAGTGTCCTGTGAACTATGTGGTTGTGGTCGATAATAACTTGTATCACAAACAAGTCCTCGTGTGAAAACCTGATTTCTTCTCTGTCATCTTCATTAATCACGAAAATAATTTGCTCATTCCTATTTCGCTTCATGCTTAACATCATACTGGTCACTAAGTATACTCATGTTCACGTCGAATTTTCCAAATATTGTCACATAAATCCTCATTTCAACTATGATCACTCTCAATCTTTTTCTGGGTATCTATTCATGCAAAATAACGTTTCTCTCTACTAAAACTCCTTAAATGCTAAAATATGATCATTATATACAAATCACTACTCAAACGTTAGATGCAGTAAAGTGAACATACATTTTACTATTTATGTTTGCCTTTATAGTTGTCATTTCTCATTTATCGTTATGCGGCGTAATTCTGTATTTTGATAATGGTATAAGAGCATCAACATCAAAGGAAATCAATTTGAATCCTATACGAATGTTTAGCAGAGCACACACCCGTGCCCCTTGTGATTCTCGATTCTCACCTGGCCAGAACCAGCACGGTCATGTTGCTTGGTGCACAATGCACGCCCGTGTCACAAAATGTAGTATTTCAACCGAAACCACTATGCAAACACGCAAGAGCACAACTTTTCCAACCTAAACACAACCTTGAATATGAAAGTCTACAAACTTGTTACAAACACATACCTCCTAAAACCACACTATGGTTTAACAGAAAACTTGTACAACCTAAAAATTGCTGCACCGTCATGTATATTGGAATCCATCGTTCAGCCATTTTCTCTCACTTTTTTTTTTCTTTCCTGATAGAGGTGATTGGTATAAGAAAACGAGATTGACCTATGCCACAATGGTCAGTCCAAGAAGGATCCTCACATCCCTATCTCTTGGATGGTCTCTCATCATCCTCTCCACTGTCATCATCGTCTGTATCTCCACCAAACCTTTTCCTCTTTCCCGGCACCTCAGCCTCATCATCATCATCATCCTCTTCACTGTCACTGCTGTCATCGGGGTCTGTATCTTCACCAAACCTTGATTCATCATCATATATGCTTCTCGTCTTTCCTGACACCTCAGCCTCATCATCATCATCCTCCTCTCCACTGTCACTGCTGTCATCGGGGTCTGTATCTTCACCAAACCTTGATTCATCATCATATATGCTTTTCGTCTTTCCTGACACCTCAGCCTCATCATCATCATCTTCGTCAATCTCCTCATCTTCATCCTCGCCATTCTCCTCTGGTTCAAAATCACTGGCATCTTCTTCATCTTCAGCAGGTTTTACTGGTTGGCACAGGTACTCAGTTCCCATATCCTCCTATATATTTGTTTACAGTTAGATGTGGAAAGAGTTTAGGATGAGCAAGAGGTCAAAGCAGAATGTAGGAAATTTAACGAGACAAGATGTCTAGAGATCAGAGCATGCATAAAACAAGAGGAGAATAGCCTGCAATCACACAGCATTCAAAACAAACTTTTGAAACTCGTGCTCTTAATATCTTCAATTGATCTGTTCCAACTTCCTCTAAGCAATAAACACAAAACTATTATCATAATGTTTAAACATTTAGAATGTAAACCAGACATTTCAATCCACTATGCATTCAAAGTTCAAAATTGAACTTGCTTGCAAGGTTTCTAGCAAAACAAAAAGACCCAAAGTAATAACAATTATATATTCAAAAACACAAAAACATAAATTGTGAAGAATCACCATCTAGTTGCTCAAGTGAATGACACTGGAAGGAAAACAAACACCATCAAATTAGACATTAACATAACACAAACAGGTCCTCAAAGGGACACCCAAATGGTTCAAACATTGTGAGTTCAAATCCTATCAGATGGGTAGGGAGGGGAGATGAAAAAGGAGGAGAGGTATGTAGCTAAATATCCCATTGGACAATCCATTTCAGGCCAATAAACATGCATGCACACACACACACACACACAAAAAAAAAAAAAAACAATTAAATTCATATAGTTCTGTTTCCACATTCCAATCCAACATTTGCAAAACTACTTTAGAAGAACGCATAATTGAATTAGTATTACTTAAATTGTTATAAACAGATCTGACTTGACTTAACCCACCAAGTTCTTTTCAAGAATAAGATTGTACTAAAAAAAATATGGGATATGAAAGAAAAAAACTATTGCTGCAGAAGATCTTCTAAGGAATAATAATAAAAATAAAAAAGGAAGATGGAAGATACAAAATGACAAAAGGATAAGATATTGTAGGTGTCATCAACTTTTACCAAAATTTGAAAACAATGAACAAATCTGTCGGTGTCACTTACCCAATAGTCAAACCTTTGCAAACAGTATGAATAAGCAAAATGGATAGTAACAATGTATTAATTGCCAGAGCCAGCAATAAGATATGGAGTCAGTGATGGTCAACAGGCGTAACACAAAAATACTGTTAAAAAATTGTGACACTTCCACACACACACACACACATATATATAAGTAAAAAAATGTTAATTATGCGTATGAGAGTTTGACATGTCACGAATTAACACTCATACCCGCCTTAATGAATTTGTGGGTGCAGAACACCCGCTCGGATCCAATTCGAATGTGTCTTGGTTAAGGCTACTAGCTGAAATTTTGTGCACAAAGCACACATCCGAATCCATTTCCTTTGTGTATTTGCTAAGTCTCAGCCAACAACTCTTTGACTGAGACTTTTGCTTAAGACACAAGGAAATGAATCCACCACAATTTCAGACAAGGACTGGGAATAAACTTCAAGTCCTCAACTATAACTACATAACTACATAATAATTTGTCATAAAAAATCTTGAGAAGATTTGATAAAATAATCAAAAGATTCGTAAGGTGCGCTGAAAAGAGTCAATTAACAAATAGAAGGCCTTAAATCTGTGAAACCCTACCTTCAAGCATATTTTACGCGAATCCATGATTAATAAGTGCACAATACATAAACAGAAAAAAGAATCTCAGCCAAGATTATTTTGTGTTAGATCTAAAATAGCTTTGACTTGTAAACGAAACAGATAATTCCACAAAGATAGAAGATCCGAAACGAAATATAATTGCACGAAAACAGCTACAATCATAAGATAATAGTGTACGAAACTTTAAATTTGACCTAAGAAGAGCGTATACGAAGTTGAAGAACTTTTTACCTCTTCTTCACCGTCGTCGTCACTGTCGCCGTCACCATCCTCGGCACCGTCTTCTTCATCATCGACCTCGTCCTCGTCATCATTCACCGAATGAACTACAGGAGTACCAGGAGCTTGAAGAACCTCCTCCACATCGTCGCCTTCTTCTTTCTCCTCTGCTCCTTTTGCTCCATCGTTTGACACAAGCTTCTTGCCATTCACAGTCTTGAGTTCCTTCTCCACCTCGAGTTCTGCTAGTTCCTCCGTCGTCTTCATTTCCGGGAGCTCGCAACTTTCTCGAGAAATGCTTGAATTTTCCGGCACAAGAAAATGAAAAGTAGAATCAAAATCGGTAAGTTGGGGAACAGAGGAGGAGGAGAGGGAAGACAGTAGTTTTTCCGTTCGTTATACCAGCATCTCCGCTAACCTGATCTTGGCCGTTGAATAGAGGGATTACACGGATAGGTGACATGGCACTAGATCGGACGGCTATCGTGAGAGAATATGTAGCTTTGTGTTTATAGGGTGTTTGCGACGCTCAATACTGTTCTCATTAGCGGTTTGTCAAATGAAACGACACTGTCGAGGAGTGTAGGGCCTTAGATCCTCCCTTGTTGTTATTTACCTCGCAATATGGCCCTTGGCTCAAAACAGGCGGACACAAAAAACGCACGTGTATTTAACGGTCTATTTCTTGTCAAATTTAATTTGTCTCGACACACAACCCAATATATGATCAACAAAAGAATAATATGGAAAAAAAACGTGTGATTTTTTTTACCCTACTCATATTAACTCATGGGTAGGGTTGATAGTTTTGGACATAACATGTGATACAACAAGAGAATGATAGGAATTCAAATTGGTTTACATTCAGCTTAACCGAGTTCATGTTAGGTAAGGGTTAAGTTACACTACCCATTTGACTAAACCGGTCATATACATGCCATTGACCTACCCAAATTTTGAACATCTCGTTTAAAAATGATCATATAAATCAAATGGGTCAAATATAAATTAATATATCACAAAGGTCGTGTTTGTGTCGTGAAATTCAATCCGATAAATATTGGGTCGGATTCAAATTGACTAATTTAACAGAATACCAAAATTTTCAACACCACTTGTGGACACAAATTTTCACCCCTACCCACAAAGTATACTTGAATTTCACATCGAAAAGAGTTCATCTGAATCCTATGGGAAGCAAGTTTGTTTGGTTTCAAATTGCAAGTTGAATTTTACATATGAAATGTACCCGCTTTTCAGAACCCAAAATGGGCCGGATCTATTTTTGTCTTATCCGAATCTAAAAAGAATCGCTTTAAGTTTTGAGTGCCCACGAACTCATATAGAAATTACATGCCAATTGCCATAACTTGCTATTTAGGCTGGAAAATATAGAGTTGGACCAGTTTGGCAACCCATTAAGGGAAGTTTTAGGTTTAGCCCGACCCAAATGTCCATTTTCTTGCTGTAAACATCTGGTGTGAATGTATGTCAAATCCTACCAAAACTCAATACTCAATACAAATCAAAACACTCCATAATAATATCAAAAATGTGAAATGTGAAAATTTTGGGTCAATACTCAATTCCTTCTTGCTCCAACATTGGGCACGTGTGATCTTTATATAAACTAAATTACTAAAATGACGTACCAAATTAAAAGTCCCTTTTAAAAGAAAAATCCTCAAACAAAAAATATCCATTCATAATTATTCTTTAAAACCCAACAATCAATAAATTCTCTCTTTCTCTGTGAGATGCTACAATTCTCCGACGCTAAATAAGATGCGACCGAGGAGTGGTTCTTGGTGGTGGCCGGAGCTGGGGTTCTCCTCCGTGCTGTCGTCGGTTTTCCGGTGGCCGGAAATCGACTTGTCGTACTTGACGAGCGGGTGGAGCTTAGAGAGCTTCGGGTGGTTGGATTTTTCGTTGGTGGACGATGTGTTGTGGAGCCTCGTGACCATCTTGGAGTCGCTGGCTCTTGTGGCTATGCTCTGCTTCTTCTTCTTGTTCTGTGGATGTTCCATTTGAAGATCTTTATTTCAATTTCTTCATGTTTTTTACTCTTTTCTTAATCGGTAAGTTATTAACTTGTAATTATTTGAAGTTTTTAGTTTTATTTTTATTATCATATATTCTTGAATTTGAGCAAAATAAATTTCATGGACATGTTCACTATTGAAGTGAATTTGGAGTTTGGTTACTTCCTCGTATCAAAATGATTGAATTGATTCTTGGTATTTTTATTTGAAAATGAGTGTCATTATTGTATTTCATGAACTTAATTCGGTATGAATTACTGATAATATTTATTATAGTTTTATTTTTACGAAATTAATTATGCATAAATTATCAATAATATTTTTATAATAAACTAGTTATTATTTATTGATTAAATTTGTTATATTATATGAATAATTTAGAGGAGAAAATATGCACTCATTTTGGTCTGGGATGAGGGAGTAATAAGCTAGCTAATTAACGTTTTTTTTATGTTATAACACATGAATAAATGTCAATACTGAATAATTTGTTTTAAAAATAAAACAAAATATTTATTTTGAGACAGAAATATAGGGAAACAATCAGACAATACATATTATGTTGTTGCTTGTGTCTTTTGGCAATCTTGTAAGCATTGCATGCATATCTTGTAGATTTGTGGGTATTCTTGATGAGTTGGAGAATTAAATAGTAAATAAATGTGGTGATGGAGCCATGAGAGGAAGACAATTTGATTTTCTTTATTTTTTTTAATATGTAGATGAAGGAGCTAGAATGAAGGAATGGTGGAGATTAGGATGATGAGTCATGAGCTTTGACAACCCAACCACCCACTCCCACTTGTTTGGTCATTTTTGGCTCTCTTGGTTTCAGCTTCAACTTCTCATTTCTCAGTCATTCCAAGAAGAATTCTATGGTGATTGGTGAGGCTCATGTGAAGCTTTTCTCATTTACTGTTCAGCTCTTTGGGGGACAATTTTATAGACATGTATAGGGTTAGGCAAAAAATAATTGAAATTCTTGAAAATGCTTAGTTATATAGGGTTATAAGATGAATATTTTGATGTCGGTGTTGTCCATACTTTAGAACATATATAATGTATCTGGTTGACTCAACTGAATTAAATATCTTCTTTTTTAAATATAATAGATTGATATTGATACATTTGGTTGATTTTACGTGTTTTAGAGTTTGAATTCATTTCTTATAGAGTTAAATGAAGGTTAATTTAAATTTGAAAATTGATTTTCGGTTTCTTATAGGTGTAAATTCTCGAACATTTTATTTATTGTATGAGGTATTAGATATATTGTATTAAAATTAAAAATGTGATGTGACGAATTTTTAATTTTATATTTTGGAACTAGATGAGTTGTAACATTGTTATTGTTGAACTTGTAACTAGAAAATTTTATGTTGTGTTAATTAGTAGATGTAGCGATGTACCTCTTTTTTAGCGGTCAATTTTAACACACTAAAGTGTGTTATTGTCCTATCCATGTGTTAAGCTAATTGTTTTGAAAATGTTCTAAATATGAATTTTTTTGGGGAGGATATGGAGCTAGAGGTTTTGGTCTTTAGGAGTGGAGCAGAGGCTTATATCATTGCACTTGAGTTCCTGGAGCTTGTGTAAGGACAACACACCGTTAAGAGAAGACTCAGATGTGTTCCCCAAAAACTCTCTTGGACATGAGAGTAAACGTCTGTTTCGAAAAAATTCGAGCCTCACTTCGCTAGTAGGAATTGGAGAGAGTTCTAGAAAGAGAAAGTAGAGAATGTATATATATGTAAAATGTTAGATCTCTCTTCTTACCAAGAAGATGAGTATTTATAGTTACAAAATGAAATCTCAATGAATCGTCGTGTGGTTGATTGTTGGTGACGTGGGGTCCACTTTGATGACACTCGAGTATTTGAGTTCTAACCTTCCGTGTGCGCCGTCAACAATATGCGTCAGATCAGTTTCAGAGTTTCTGTATGTCCTTCAAGCATTACAATACTTAAGAGCTTCTATTATTTTAGATAACATCTCAGTGTTCAAATAGAGCAAGATGTGGTAGTGTGTCTCGGTGGGGCGGTGACTTGGTGATATGGGACCTTTTGTAATGACCCAATGAGGCGAGAAATTTGAAGGCCTCTTGTAGAGATTAAGTGTAGTGACCCTCTTTGGAAACCTTGAGGCTTCAAATAGTTGTTTTTAACATTTTTCAAAATTAATCAAACCAGCTTAAAAGTTCATAAATGCATATAATTTGGCTGTTAATTGATGGGTCTCTCTAATGTACACTTTCTCAATATATATCAAATCAAAACCGGAAGTGTAATTCCTTAGGCAGCCTAACACCCACTACTTAGAAATAGCAATCAAACTAAAACAAGAAGTGTAATTCTATAGGTAGCCAAAACCCACTACTTATAAATAGCAATTTTACGAGCAAGGGATTGCTCACAATTTGTTATTTGTGAATAGACCTGACACGAACTTATAAATAGCAATTTTACGAGCAAGGGACTGCTCACAATTTGTTATTTGTGAATAGACTTGACGATTTGTGTCATATTTTGTGTATCATATATGTGTTGTATAGATCAACACAAATATAATATCGATGTTATCCGAAAAATCAAGCCGAAAAAACGAATAGCGGAATGACCCATGGCACCCCGACCCTATATTCCGAAAGATTAAACGCCTCAAAGAAGATGGAATCTTCGGAATACCCAAGGAGCACATGAGGAAGACGTCTCCTACGCTCATGCATGAGGCATGTCCGAACGGGCATACATAGGAGTGGCTCGGCCGACCGCACCCTGATTACCCCATAAAAGAGGAAGGGGCGACGAATGTCCCAACAAGGACTTGTGAATTTTAAGGAAGCATCTATGTTTCTAACTTTCTATTAGATTTTATAATAAGATGTTGAATAATAATAATAATATTGATGTTTTATTATAAATAAATAAATGAAACAACATGTAAGATTACAAAATATATTTTCATTTTGCCTCTCTTTTTATTTCTCTTATAAAGCCTAAAAGAACAAGTCAAATTATATGCAATAAACATTAAAATGGTAGTGTGTGTGTATTCATATTCACTATTAGAAAAGGTCAATATGTATGTGTTGTGGTGTGCACAAACAGCATTTGGCATCCACACAACACTCCAAACTCCATATAAAAGAGCAACATCACATGACTAAATCTTGCTCACTCCAACAAAATAGTATCACAAATCACAAATCTTATTTCCAAACCACCATGAACAACATAATGTCCCTAGCATTCATGTTCCTTAATGTCCACGCACTCCTTCCATTAGGCCAATCCCTCCTCCTTCCATCGGACATCAACTTGATCGAACAAACATGCATGCAAACACCTTTTTACGACCTTTGCGTCGCTTCCCTAGAGAGCGATCCTCGTAGCGAGAACGCGGACACGGAAGAGCTAGCCCGTATAATGGTCGACGTGACCAACGCGAAGGCGCTAGAGACTATGAACTATATCCACAAGCTGCTCAAGGAAAAGCCAAAGCACAAGATGCGCAACAAGTTGAGTTCTTGCGCGAAAAAGTACGTTGGGATTGTGAATGCTGATGTTCCCGAAGCCCTCTCCGGTCTAAAATCGGGAAACTACAAGTTCGCGGAGATAGGAGTCAATGATGCGGCTGTCGAGGTCAAGTCGTGCGAGAGTGAATTCAAAGGAAACTCTTCGCCATTGTCCGAGAAGAACCAAGTTATGCGCGATGTGTGCCTAGTGACCGCATCGATTGTTAAGTTGTTACTCTAGTTAATTTAATTAGAGCTTCTACATTTCTTTGTGATGTAATAATGGTTTAGTTTTGCTCCCTAGGCATGTTATTTTACCTAGTGAAGAACTTTCACATTTGAAGTTAGCATTAGATTCTATTAAAGCATGCATGATTTTCACAAAATTATATGATTACAATTCTTTTCCGGTATAAACTATATGTCATTCTCATATGTTTTACGTTTTATGAATATTTCTGCTCGGGTTTTAGCCACAGTTAAGACTTTTGGTTACCTTTCAGGGTGTGTTTAGACTTTTGGTTACCTTTCATTATTTCCTTGGTTTGCTCTGTTTAAGCCTTCCTTGCAATTTAGCGAAATAAGGCTAAAATTGGTCAAATGCACCATGGGCTTGGGTTTTAGAAGTTTATTGACATTAAGGTCTTAAATAAGGCCCAAATTGTATATTTTTAATTTGGGGGTGAGAAATGGTCAACTCAGTCAAAGTAGATCTACCGGGTCTGACCAAGTTTGACTTAAAAACCCGATACCAGCATGATCCAGATCAGTGATCCAAGTCGTCAAAATCTTTTAGAGTCTCGCAGCGTTGTTTATCATTCTAAACACGCGTCGTCTTAATTATTTGACAATTACGGCAGAAAATTTGTCGCAGAAAAACGCGATTAGAGTTTAAACAGAGACAACTTTTCGTTTTTTGTCATTTGCACTGCAACTCTCTCTCAACAGCTGTTCTATGCGGCTCTATCAAACAATATTTTAAATATCTTAAACACACGATTTTTGTGTAACATGTCATAAGAGCGTGATATTTGTACATTACACATACTCATCCCACTTTCTAACCTTTTATGTGTCGTCGCGTATTTTTAACATGGTATATATGGCAGTCATTTACATTGCATCTACTTATTTGATAACTTAATAACCACAAGTAGCGCTAACAATTTGTGTTCACTTGTATTTGTGAAAGGTTGAAAATACAGTATTTTACCATACGAGATATTCCTAATACCGACACAAAAAGATGAGACTGAAAATCACTTGTATAATTAATGTGACAATACGTTATTTTTTGAGAGTTGAAGAAAAAAATTGGATTAAGGTTGGAAAAGAAGACGAAAATGATAGTGTATCAAATATTTAGTTTGTTAGTTACGTGCTCGAAAATAAAAAAAAATAAAAAACGCTAGAAGGAGGGCTTGAACCTCCGACCTTGTGGTTAACAGCCACACGCTCTAACCAACTGAGCTATTCCAGCATTCATTTTTATATATTGTTCTCTTTCAAATTTAAATTAATTCTTTTTGGCGTCATGGATCTATTTGAGCTTCACTTAGTTAGGTGTTTAGTTTATAGTGAGGCAAACGACATTAGTGTTGGTTACTCATAAACATAGGAGATCAATAATATTTATGTCACCACAAGGAATGCATGTTTCTCAATACAAATATATTTATTTGTTCATCTTGAAATCTTTATGGCAATGTGGCAGCGCCAAAGTGCACATTTGTCTTTCAGGATCACCGACACAAAAAGATAATAAATATTATTTTTTCAACAAGATTAAATTATAAAACTTTCTAATTTATCAGTTTCAATCTACAAACTAAGTTGTAAATATATTTGGAAAAAGCATAGAAGCGTTGCTTCAATAAAAGAAACATAAAAGCGACTTGGTGAAAAAATAATCTAAAGATGAGCGAAAAATTGACTAAGCGAAAACGATTATCTTATATATAGTTTTCAGTCAGCGAATGAAAATTCTTTTTACAAAGTTATGTAGTTGTGAAATTCTGTTATGTGTGTAATTGGTAAAGCCTTTTGCATCAATTATTTGGATACTAGTGCTGAATTATTGATGAAGTGATAGTGATTAATTTCTGCACATATGTGATTTTGTCCTCAACTGTCATTTTAGTTAGATAATGAAGCCATCAACTGTTATACATGATACAAGACAGCCACTGAAAATTGAAAATGACCTCAAACAAGATGCTTGTCAAGTCTTCTCAACCAAGTAACTTTAGTTTCAAATCATTACCAATTCTATATATTCTTCATAAGCTTTGGATTGTTATTAGAGTTGGTTTAGAACATTCCACGTTTCATCTCCGGTTAAAATAGAATTGAATCGATTTAGTTGTGATATTCTTCTCAATTACTTACTTATCAAAATTCAGACTAAGCGATTCACCTTCATTTTACCTTTAAACCACTCAACATGATGGATGTTGATAAAAATAATTACGACTAATGTCGATTCACTTTCATTTACACGTGTTATCTTTGTAGAATAACGATTCATGGAAGAAATGACGTGAATTGGAGTGAGGAATCCCCGCTTATGAGGGTGATGGGGATGGGGAATATGGGGGATAAAATAGGGCCCATGCGGGGAACGGGGACTAGTATGAATGCATCTCCATGGAAAAAATCTGAAATTCGCATATAAGTTATACATATATAATTTATACATATATGTGTCTAACTTATAAATAGAATTGTTAACTTAATTGTTTTACATATTTGTCGATTCACTTTCATTTACTGTATTATCTTTGTAGAATCGTGATTCATGAAAAAATGACGTGAATGTGATTAACTATATACAACTACCGCTGGATGACATCAACAAGCTATATTTTGCCAACCTATGAGTAAAATAGGGCATTAGTCACCTTTCAGGCCCACCGAAGATTAATTAGGTAAAATAGTAAGATTTTCTCCATGGATTCACCATTAGAGCAAAACAAGTACACACAATAAATTTCATATTTTAAGAATAACACAAGACATGCCCACGAATTCCTAACTTTAATTTTTTTCTTTATAGTTTACAAATTACTTTTACTTGTTTTCACGCTTTTGATTTGAGAAACCAATTTTAATCTTTGTACTTCAACCTAGCTTAATTTTATCTTTAAAGTACTTGGTGATTGCAAGTTGCCTTGATAAACTCCAAACTCTATCTTTTGAGAGACCAACATTTGAAAAGTTTGTTATCGACTTATATATATACTTTTGAATGGTACACTTTGCCGCGATCAACACGCCAAGATAAATAGACCATCCATCTCTTGTTAAGTACACTTGGTCATTTATGCACACACATCATGATATCAATATGTTTATATGTACACACCACACACACACACATATATATATATATATATTGGAAGGGATGCGTGAATTTGTGACCTCGAGGAGAGGTCATAATAGTTGTTATATATCAACACCTCACTAATTTCCCTTACAAAACCTTCCCATTTACATTGTTAGGTTGATGCATGAGAATATATATTGTTTTCCATGAATAAAAGATCTTATTTGTGGTATGCCAAACCTTAACATATTGGTATACAACTCATGTACGAATATACAGAGAGAAAGAGAAAAAGAAACTTAAGCCAACTTATTTTTGGCATAGGTTAAGCCAAACTAATAAAGTGATGATACATCGTTAAATTTCATTCATACCCACCCAAGTGAATTGGTGGGAGCGGAGCGACCCGCCCGGATTCATGAATTGTAATGAGGTGTTATCATCTCATTAATGATTTAGCCTAAGCCAAAAAATTTGATTAGCTTAGGCTCCCCTTCCTCATATATATATATATATATACACACACACACACACACATACATATAAAGGGATTGAGGAGTCTAAACCATTAATGCATGAGATGTTGACACCTCATTAAAAATCTTGGATCCGGACGGGTCGTTATGCTCTCACCAATTCACTTGGATGAGTATGAATGAAATTTAATAAGATGTTGTCAATCGTCACCTTATTGGTTTAGCTTATACTAAGTCAAAAATTAATTAGCTTATATATATATATATGTGTGTGTGAGAGAGAGAGAGAGAGGATGGGTGGAGATCGAAGTTACAAACTAATTTCTAGCTAGGACTCTGCATTAGTTTTTGTGGGTAGAGATTAATAGAAGATGTTAGTTTTGGCTTTGTGGGATCTGCCTTTTATTTGCTACCTTAGCCACAATAAAATGACATGTATGCCATGAGGAAATTTTCCACTCATGTGCTTGAAATTAAAAATGTACGACAAATTAAATAAACAATGTTTGATTACTAGAGAGAAAGAAAACCTTTTGGAGGAGTAAAAGTTGTTGGGAGTGTGGATCAAATCGATTTAAAAGAAACAATTAGAGGATTTTTTTGAATATGAGACACAAAATGAAGAAAAATGTATGAAGATTTGAATAGTCGTGCACAACAGCTGAAAAATCGTTCACATAACCCTAAATGAGAGTTAACATGTCGTCAGATAATAAAACCAGTTTATATTTTCATTGAACGAGTTAAACTAAAGTGAACAGTATTTCAATGCACAAAAGTCTGTATTGAAATTGATCTTTTTAGTTTTTCATGTATATTATGTTATATATTTTTTCATACTTCTTCTAGTATAAATATAAAATATGATGTAATGTGTAAGAATCTAGGTTGTAGGATGATGCTTGAGAAGTGTCGTGAGATAGCCTAAACAAGTGAGAGCATGCACAAATTAAAGAGCACAGAGTTGCAATGTTACATAGATCACACTTTGTGTGATACTTCTAGAGAGATCAATGTTTAGTACTCTATAAAGGCTAGTATTTTTACCGAGTCAAAATTCTAATAATGGTAGAGTGCAATGTGGATAGTTAGAACAAATAATGTTTGATCTTGTTTATTCTATTTTCACATGCCCATCAATTTCTTACAACGGCGAATCTTCCACAAAGATGCAACTATTGAGTTCATGCTATTACACTTTGTAGCCATGGTGTAGTTTGATATAAAATAAAATGACAAATGATTTGTCAACTCTATACACTCTTTAGAGTGTATACTATAGGAGATGCCCTTAGCTTGCTGGAAGAAAATATTGATAACATCTAAGTGCAAAAATTAAGAGACATGTCATAAGATGGAGGTCTAGAATTCTAGTGCCAAAACCAAATAATTGTTTAGGATAAGCTATGATTTTTCAGATATTATTTGCATATATTTGTTGGCAAATCAATTCTAGTATTCATAATTGAATGCCATGACAACAACATGCACCCACTCCTATATATAAGCTCCCTCTAGACTCTTCTTCTACACCCACACCACACATCTCAAACACAAAAACCATCTCAAAACAACAACAAAACCAACAACAACAACAAAAAAACCATGAAGAACTACACCATCTGCTCAACTCTCCTCCTCCTTCTCCTCCACCTCCAACTCTGCTTCTGCAACCAAACCCTAATCAACCAAACATGCAAGAAAACACCATTTCCTGATCTCTGCGTGTCCTCTCTCCAAGCAGACCCGCGAAGCAAATCCGCGAGCCTGCAAGGTCTTGCTCGAATCATGGTCGATGTTATCGACGCTAAGGCCACCGCAACGCACCAACAGATCAAGAAGATGCTTAAGGGGAACCCCCCGGACTCGAACCTGAAGCAGGCGCTGAGTTCTTGCGCGGATAAATATTATGCTATTATTGCGGGCGACGTGGCGCAAGCTGGCTATGCTGTGGACACCGGAAACTACAAGTTCGCGGTGGACGCCACCAACGATGCGGCCGGAGAGGCGGACGATTGTGAGAGAGGGTTTGGAGGGAGGTCGCCGATGAGTGCTATGAATAAGAATATGCATGGTGTCTCGGTTGTTGCTTTGTCTATGGTTAATATGTTGATATGAGTAATGGGTACCAGACGGTATAGGCGTTTCGGTTCATACTCGAGGGATTGGGTTCAAGACCCCTTTAGAGCGTTGGGTGTGTGTTGTAATGTGTTTTATTTAATAAAAAGCTTTCTAGAGATTCTCATCATATTTGACGAAGAAATGTGGGTGTAAGTTGTAATGTGTGTTATTTAATAAAAAGCTTTTAAGAGATTCTCATCATATTTGACGAAGAAATGTGAGGTCACGTACAGTTGTACATCTTGTACATGTTAATTAAGAGTTCTATTCGAATATGTTCTGTATCTATTCAATTTATTTAAAAGTGTTGGATTAACTTCCATGAAATTGTTTTCATTCTTGTTTTTGTTACAATATAACTATATATATAATTTGATGTTTTTGGTTTATGTGTTTTTTTGTTGTTACGCAAATGGTCTTGCCCGGTAATAAACGTGAAACATTTTAAAGAAGTTTGTTGGGACAAGAAAGCAAGAAAGAAATAAGGGAAAGGCATAAAGTATCTGTATTTATTTTTTCGAGTACTATGGTGTCACTTCTTTTTCTTCTTCTTCTTCTTGATCCGTTTTTTGCTAAATCAATCTCTTAATTATTTTAATTATCAAATCAAATATGGTGATCAGCAAAGTTGACCTAATCTAAAAATTGCAAAATGCACAAAAGTGATTTAGAGGTAGTGATCATACTTATTTTAGTACCTAACTTCAAATCACTATTGCTGATAAAAAAAAAAAACTTCAAATCACTGAAAATCACAAACGTACACAAATCTTTATACATGTCTCCAACAAAGATAATGCACTTTTTGTAGAGAAAATGAAATGCACTCTCTTTTATAAAGAGGGCTATGATGCAAAAAAAAAAGATAAGGTGCATTTATTTTATCAAGTATTGGAAATGTGAATCACTGGTTTGACTTGTTGAGTGATTCTCAATCACTCTTTCATGAAGTTATAATTTGAAAATGAAAATAAATAAATACTAGAGTATTCAAAAGTTTGAATTATTTAAACCAGATTTTTCATAAAGAATAAAACTATAATTTGATTCAATTTAAAATATAAAACATCAAAATATTGACTAATATCTTTGCAAGAATTTAGCCATTAATATATAAAATCTTTTTAAGTTCATATTTCACACAAAAAAGAGAGTCTAGAATGAATGTTTCTTCGTATCCTAATCAATATGTATGTGGGTTTTAGAAAGGTCTTTGACTATATTGGTTATTATTGTAGACAATAGAGGGAGAAGATAATATTACAAAATTAAAAGGAATTGCTGATTTGACAGCCTCAATTATTGTTTTAGCTGGTGTAGAAAAAGACAGAGTTGATTGAATTCAACCATGAAATTGTTTTCATTTTTTTGTTTTTGTTATCATAGAGCTCAATGCTGTTAATTTGCGAGAGATATACTTTTTTGAAATTGAATATTTCTCAGATATTAAACCAATATTATAAATATACGAAGGAGCGTTTAGAGATTCGAACACGAATTTCAATTGTGAAAATCGAAAGCAATGTATTGTTCGACAGTTAATGGTTTTCTAAGTATACAAAAGTTGATAAAAGAAGTATTATAATTTTCTTTTACTTGAGAATAATTCGAATTTATTTATACTTTAATTTATATACTAATGTAGAAGGCAAGTTGCTAAAGTGTAAAGCAAATTAGAGCAAAAAGAAAAAGACGATGATGTGATAAGATAGAGTACAAGAAGAAGATGATGATAATGAAGAAGGATGACATGTTACAAACATAATGAAGATTTGTATGGTAAAGTTGATCTCAAGCTTCGACCCCAACATGACGCATACGAGGAACTCACCAATTTGTCACAAAATGTAATTTGTGACGGATCTGTGATAAAATATTTATGTCACTGTTTGACTTGTCACAAATAGTTGTGACAGAAACTTCCGTCACGAATGTCATAAAATATTATTTCTGCCACAATTTATGATGGAACTGTGAAAAATTTTATGTCACAGATTTCCGTCACAGTTTGTAACTTTTTTTTTGTAATGATAGCTTTTTACAAGCTCTTCTCTTGCATCCTAAAAAAATTGGCCTAAAGTTGGTATATAAAACTCTAGATGGAACCATAACAAGATTGGAGCAACTAAAGACCCTTATTTCTACCAAGTTTTGCCTCAAATGGGTTAGTAAAGGATCAATTGGAGTTCATATATGTCAAAACAATGGCTCGACCAATCCGTTCATATTTATGTTCACATATGCTATCAGGCAATCCATGCATGTATGCGAGAGGATAATAGCCAAGACCGTTATAACCAATGTTAATGTATTATGATATTCCATATCGAAAGAATTTGATATTTGTAGCTTCTTGATATATATACAAGTTGAGCCTTCCACTAATTAGTTTAAGCTTTTAAGTTGGAGTCAAGTGTAACATGACATCAAATCTGATTTAGTTTGATTTAGTGTCCTATTTTCGTTGCCTCCCTTGATCCACATCTTGTACGGAAAATTAAGAATTGAGCAGAGATGTTGGCACTACAAGTTCATCAACTCAGCAGAGATGCTGAGAATTAAGGCCCCAAAAACCCATCAATATGGAAGGTAAAGGTAAATGTTGGTTAGAGTAGAAGGGAAAACAACAAGGATTTTGTTACTTACACACTAGTTGTAAATGTACTACATGTATGAAGTGTTGTAGGATTCTCAAGGAGTTCGAGTTGTTAAATATATACACTCGAAAATTGTTATAATAGAAGTTTGAACTCAAATTTTAAAATTTAAAAAGTATAACGAAATCATGTTCAAATAGAACAAATCTCCCAAGTGTAAATATAAATGAAGGTATCCATGAATTGCTCGCAAGTCGCAACATGCATATGGCTTAACAAAATTGAGTTTAATTATTAGGAAAAAATTGTGACATTAATTAACTCTACTCTTCATTAGCATATACTTTTGTTTGAACCATCATGCACTTAATCAATTTAACACAAACTTTAGTCATGCATATCGTCTTGAAAACAAACCTTAACATATATCGATATTATATTTTTCAACCATCTCCAAGAAAATCTTGAAAACAAGCCATGCACTTAATGCACATCTAGACTTTTCCTCCCACAACATGTACTATAAAACCTCCACACCCCAACACATCAAAACAACAAAGAAACCACCATATGTCCATATCCACCATGAAGTCTTGTCTCATTTTCTCAACTCTCCTCCTCAGCCTCCATCTCTGCCACTGCATCAACCTCC
>JAYMTF010000191.1:0-46538 GCA_036897485.1 Pelargonium nanum
CTGGCGAGGAGATTAGACTTCCCGACGCCGGAGTCGCCGATCAGCACCACTTTGAAGAGGTAATCGTAGTCGTCATCAGCCCTGTACCCCATTTTTGCCTGTCGTCTCTCTCCCTCTGTGATCGTCCCTCACTTCCTCTCTGCCTCTGTTCTCTTCTTTTCGTCGACGAAAGGAGAGAAACAGAGAGAGAAAGTTTTGTGGATCGGGATCAAACAGCCAAAATGGGTTTCGTTAAGGAAGCGATCTGGGAAAATGGGTTGATAAGGAATTGGCGTTTGAATCCACAAATCTGAGGGAGAGAGAGAAACAAAAATTTGGCACACACCGCCTCTGTGATACAGAGCAGAAGAGAGGGAGAGGTATTCAAAGCATTTTAATACCCTCTCTTTTCTATTTTTATTTTTTTCACATTATTTATTTTTTTCAGTTTTAATTAGAATATTACAAAAATGAGGTTTATTTATTTTTATCTCCATGTTAATATAGTTTGGCATCTCTGTACTTTACTGATTTTAGTTTTGGCCCCTAATTTGCATTCTTATACCTTTAATCTCTAATTTAATTAAGTTTTTAGTTTACTCCAAACACATACTATAATCAAATTCGTAACGTCACGTCAACATATCATGTCGGCTAATGAGATAGCGTCAAAGAAAATTCTAATACGTTATTTTTAGAACTTTAGTCTCTAACATTTTTTTTCAAATTTTAACTCCTAAATTGATCTTTTTCACTCT
The DNA here is from genome assembly GCA_036897485.1 of Pelargonium nanum. Classification (NCBI taxonomy): domain Eukaryota; kingdom Viridiplantae; phylum Streptophyta; class Magnoliopsida; order Geraniales; family Geraniaceae; genus Pelargonium; species Pelargonium nanum. The sequence continues at coordinate 738 of JAYMTF010000191.1, forward strand.
CAACTTGCACATCTATAAATTGTAGTAGTAGATTAAAAAGTAACACTCAAACTATTTTACTTTCAAATTTTTTTAATCATACTAATAATGAACTCGATGTTAGTAGAAGGAAATGATAGAGTTTGATGTGATGGGCACCAAACGGTAAATTTTTGACTAATCTATATCTCAATTATAAAATTCGAATATTTTGACTTTTATACATTATTTATTTATTTATTTGTCATACCGACCAAATCGAGTCACTTTTCTTCCACACGAGAGCCGCCAAAACTTGTCAATTCATGTGTTTTTTCATTAACCCATCAATACATTTTAGCCGAGTCCTTGTAAAATTTGAAAAATAAATGTTAGAGAAATGTACTTAATTCACATAGGCTGTGAAAACACCACAAGCAAGAGCAGTGTTGTCTGATGTTATAAATCCATGTTACTTCAAAATCACTACTATAGAGTACTAAAAGACTAAACCAAGACAAAATGACAATTACAGAGACAGATTCTGAAGTCCAATATCAAAGAATTGTCTTATTCTTATAACCCTATTACAAGCAATCTCCTTGAGAAACAGGCTATTATTCTTCCAACTATGTCTACATCTAAAACTGTTGGAACAAGAGATGTGTGTACTTCAATATTACATCAAAACAAACAAAATTTCTTGTCATCATTATTGTATCTTATAACAAGTTGTGTATTAAACAAGATTTTCATGTATAATCTAATACATAACCTAGATTGAGGCGTGCTAAAAGAATCGGCACAAGGGCCGTCTACCTTGTATCCATGCTCAATGATTGCGACAGTTTGAGGGCAAAGGCTTAGTTCTTTGGCTTCTTAACAGCCATCGATTTCCGCTTGTTAACATCCAGGACCTTTTTCCTTAACCTAATCACCTTTGGTGTAACCTGCACAATGTGATAACGAACAAGCAATACCATTTCAAATAAATTCTTTTGAAAACTAAGTGCTCTATGGAAGCTATAGCTTCATTCTATTTCTAAGAAAATATAAGTTGTGTAACTATGAATTATTTATTCAGAAGGACCAAACAAATAGAAGACGTTAATCACTAATGGAAAGTAAATGAGGAATGTACCTCTATAAGCTCATCGGTAGCAATATATCCTATGGCTTCTTCAAGAGTAATCTGCATCAGAACGAATTCATGTCAATCACACATAGCACAAAGACTTCTATTTATCACCTATTATAAGCTGCAACTGTTTTATGCCATGTCATATAGAACTTTTGATATTCACAAAACTTCATCATAAGCTAGATTGATGGATACTGGTGTGATTCTGGAAGCCCAAAACTCATACTATGCTATATATACAACTCCTTGTTTGGGATTTGGTTTGGTTGTATAGAGGTTCCCAACTAGATCATAGCTATAAATATAGAACCTCCCACACAACAATTACCAGAGTACAGGCAAATGATACAGATTCAGAGACAACAAGGACATTATACATAATTACAGAGAATTTAATCAATAATCCAATGGCTATGAATACATACAATTCTTGGAGGAGTAAGCTTCACAGTCTCTTCCTTGCAGGCAGAACGGATATTAGTAAGTTCCTTAGTTCTTACTGGGTTGACCTGTTACAATTATTGAAAGGTCAGCACCTATAAGAAAAATTGAAAAAGAAAAGACATGTCGGTATGTATTCTTGTACTTACATCAAGATCCGTGTCCCGTGAATGTTCACCAATAATCATGCCGTCGTATGTCTATAAAATAAGCAAACAATCAGAAGAAACTCACAGGAAATGACATCTACAACACTTCATCAGTTAAAGTAGATTTGAATAAATACATCAGCCGTATGCCAAATACATTCTAAATGTTCAATTACTGTGTTTATATACTTTTCCATAGGACCAAAAATTATTCAAGTTCATGATGAATCAACTAAATCATGAAATGCTCAAACATATTTTCATACAAGTGGGGACTGTACTCATGCAGGATCAATAAGCATTCCACGTGCAAGAGTGTTGAAAAACTGACAAGACAGCCAGAAAAAAAGCAGCATTTCAACAGACAAAAAAAACTTGTAATATACTAGCGAGGACACCTTGTCCTCTTTATGTACTTCCTTTCTATGTTATTAATATAATTTGTTCTTTTATCTAAAAAGGATCTGGTAAAATGGCCAAGTACATCAGGGGATACATTGCATGGTTTGAATTTAAACAATACCGCTCACACAACAGTTACTCCAAAAGGTATTCAATGTATAAGTACATGCCAACCACTTTGACCACACATGAATCGACAGCAAAAAAAAAATATATATTAGAAACTGAAAGATAGGATACCTCTACATATATATATAAGCAAAGGCCAATCAATCCAGATGCATATGATCTAATTAAGATTATTTTAATTCATATATTTGCAAAACGTAACAACAGGAATAAGGAAGCACATAAAAGCATAAGGATTGATATGATTCTATGTATCTAGCTGAAAATCAGATACATGTCATATATTTGTGAATAGTAACAAGTCACAGGAATTAGAAAGCACAAGCAAAAGAGTAATAATAACCTCCATTCCAGGTGACACAAAGAGAATTCCACGAGCTTCTAGACTCAATAGTGCATGACTTGTGATAGTACCGAAGCCCATTGATACCTGTGAAGTAACAAAAAGAAAATTAAATCCGTGATTGCAAGTTGATTGAAGGCATGGGACCAGTTCAGCAACAGTTTCTACATCAACAGGAAGTACGTGTTACTAAAATATGGTTGCAAAACAACAAAAATGCATTTCAATATCACCAATGACAAAAGTGTTCTACTTAGGACTAGAATCAGAGAGAGACACTGCCTACAAGCTCTTAAAATGAATACATAGACCAGTTGAAAATAACAAGTGAAAGCAAATAAGAAGTCATGTTTTAATACCACATTATTAATGGTCAACTGTTAGGAGACAGAATTTTTATGGCATTAAATTCTGAGAATATTCGAATAGCTATCTAAAAAAAGAGCAAGGAGCTTCCCCTTGAGGTGAATGGAGGTGCAACAGCACAACACAACTAATCCCAACCATTTACTACCTAAACAACGATAGAGAATTCGAAACTTCCATTCTTTACGCAAGAAATGTTCACTGTAGCATTTATAATCAGTATGCATTTCTTATACACGTACCAAAACTCCTTTCCTGACATTGCCAAGAGGACCTCGATATTTTTCATAGGCTGAAAATAAACAAGAAAGTATTTACAGATATTGCAATGTGTATATATGCCCTACTCAAATCAGCAACAACCCCAACTACATTAGAAGAGGAATTAAAACAAGAAATTAAAGAGAAACAGATGAAAGATAGAAAACAAAAGAAGATATATGTAGAACAAGCATACTCAGGAAAGCGCGGTGCATAAATCCAGTCCCACGTGTGTCACTGCTGAACACACTCCTGTAACCAACCAGACCCCTGCAGTGCAGAGCAAAAAGGAAAAGTACATTCAATGGATGCATTGAGAAATATGCCCATCGATTTAGAACCCTAAGCATGATAGTTTTAGAGAAAATAGAGAGGAAAAGAGGAAAAAATGAATAATGCGAGAGTAAATACTGGGAAGCTCATAGCTAATGCATGCAAGTACCAATCAAATTCACTTACAATTTCAAGAGCTTAAATAATCAATGAAACAGCTAGTACACACAGCACATAGCTAATAGGGAAAGCTCATAGGCTAACTGTTGCTACAAATTATTTGCAACCAAACAGTGTCATAAGACCCTATATACAAGCAAAAGAATATGGTGGATTAAGATTAACTAAATACTAACCTTGATGGACAAGTTAAGCAAATCCTAGTCCTCCCATCATCACCAGGAACAGCACCCATATCAGTAATCTCAGCTCGCCGATGAGATAGAGCTTCCATAATTAACCCAACATGCTCTTCATTTATCTGTAATACCATTTAAATGAGTACAGTTCTCATTTCCCTAGGAGAACAAAACCATTATGCCGGATATTCAAAATTCTTACCTCAATGGTTACTTCCTCAATCGGCTCAAGTTTTACCTTACCATCAACTTTATACCTGATTCAAGAAAGTAATAAGCTCAAATCTAAAAATGAATTAATAGCCAAAAAAAGAGTAATTGTGTGCGTTTGAGACCAAAGACAATCTTTTAAGAATTTGCTCAATCAATATATGATTTAAAGGAGGAAAACTAAGTATGCAGATTTAGCACCCTAATGTTCAGGCGGTCAAAAACCATCAATGAGGCCTAATGTGAGAGACCATCGTAGACCCTGATAAACTGGCTTCATTTGAGCACAAATTGCCAAGAATAAAAACATAATACTTTTTTTTCGTAAACTTCATTGTATTCGATGAAACAGGAACCAAGAGCAATGAAAGCTCAGGACTTTCAGTAACACAACAAATCCAAACAAACCCGCAAAGACATCAAAACAAATAAAATTTACACAAATAAGAACTTAATTCAAAAGCTGGTAGAATAAAAGTTGCCAAACAAGTTAAGGTCAATGCAAAACTCTAATTCTTAACTTAATTCTTGAAGAATGTTATATATAATTTCCTAAAGCCTGTCCTACTTAAAGATATATGTTGTGTTTGAAAGAGAGAGTATCAGCAATGAGGATGAGAAAAAGCACTTCAGCTTAAGCATCTTGGGGAACTCACATGACTCTAGGTGGTGATACAGAGAGCTCGTATCCTTCCCGTCTCATATTCTCAATCAAGATACCTGTGTTTTGCACATGGAAATCATAATTCGGCAGATTAAATTTAATCGTAAAAGTAAACTGACAAGCAACAAAAGTCATCTCTTCATCTAAATTTGGAGGTAAAATACATAAAAACTGTGATTAGAAAGTCGTGGAACAGACCTAGTTGGAGCTCTCCCCTCCCCTGAACTTCAAACGAATCAGATAACCCTGGAAGCACATTAATGGCAAGATTTGTTTCTGCTTCAGCCATGAGCCGATCACCAATTTTACCCCCAGTCAGCTAGAAGTACATTGACAGTAAATTATCTCTTCAACAAGTACATGGATACAAAAAGACACACATGCCTAAAGCTATTATGGATAAATAACAGGCATTCAAAGCAAGGTTAAACATAAAAACTAAATGGCAAATTCTCTATTAGGCTGTAAACAAAACATTAACAGTTCCAGTGGTGACCGAAGTAAAATCGGATATAGAACAGTATAAGCATAAAATGATTTACAAGAAGAAGAAGAAGAATGTGAAATGATTGAGAGCAAACAACACATAATAATTGATAACAAAAAAAGCAGAAGACTTACATGGGTACCATCACGACCAGCCAAAGGAGAATCATTGACACTAAAAGTCATGGAAATCGTTGGAGGATCTAACTCAACTGCGGGCAATGCAGTCGTAACCTGGCAGATACAAATATAAGTCAGTTTCAACTTGTAATTGGATGGATAATCAGGTTAGAAAATGAGACTTATTGCTTCAACTTAAACCAAAATTTGATGCCCAGTAATTTATTTTTGGTTAATTCATAACAGAAAAGTCTATCATTATTATCTCACCTAGAGCCAGTCGAACTACACAGTTATGACACTCTCATCAAACTCTTTCTGTATGTACAGTCCAAGGAGGGGTGATATAAAACAAGCAACATGGAACTGAACAATACCAGCTAAGAGGTTAGACTTACTACTTAGAATCAGCTAGCTTTACGGAATAAATAGGATGTCATATTATGATATCTATCACAACATTATAGTTTTCTCTGATCCAACGCATAAAGGGTTGGCTCATGACGTTGCATTAACTCCTATATTCATGTTAGATTCCATAGCCAGAGGAAAACAGCTCAGAGCATATACAGAACAATGTAACTACACTATAAAGATAAAGTAAGGGGACCTGTATTAGCTTTTTTATTAAAAGAAAGATAGTAACGATAAACAGTCCGAGGAAGATTGCAAAGAAACACAATTGAACATCTCTGAATCAAAATAAAATGCACACAGATACCTCTATGCTTGCCACTGTATGACCTATTGATGGACCACTTAACCCGGCCATTGATATAATATCTCCCGCTCCAGCAGCATCAAGTAGGGCCATGCTTGTTCCCTTCTTTTTCATTAATTTGACAACCTGGAAGGCAGAGAATACATATTTAAAAGAGTATTTTCATGACTAGAATACACCATGGTACCAATTTTGAACAGAATTGTGTGACATTTGGCTTTTATATTGAATTTCAGATATCCGTTTTCTTAATTGTTTTAAACCCAAATCTCTTGTTGAGTATTGTCAACGTGTGTGGGATTTAACATAGTGTGATTTTACTAAATAAGTTTTAATTGCTTCTTAAATCTATCAACACATTTTCAATTTTAATCTTACCATGAAGCTTGTATAATAGCACATTCACTTTAAGAAAAGAAACAAGTTACTACAGTTAAATCCAGTATTGGTATCAATCACCTTTGATTGTTGATTTATTCTTTTAATCTAAACAGTTCTCAGAATTAATCTATCATTTGTTCCTTTGTTTGTTTGTTGATCATATTTCCTTTCCAAGTAAAGAATAAGATGGCCAAGCACCTTACAAATCAGCCAATAACCAATATGCAACAATAAGAAGTAATAACAATATTACAAACAAAAATAATGTAAGAGAACAAAGTACAGAGCCACAAACCCTTCCATCCTCAATTTTCTGGACCCCAGATTCTGCATGACGAAGTCCCTGTATTCGGTCACCAACACGTACGACTCCAGAAGTAACACGCCCCGTCAATATTCGTCCAAGATAGGAGTCCTTTTCCATCATGGAAACCTGAACAGCACCATTCAGTATCGTATTTTATGTTACCATAAGGAGGAAAAGCAAGAACTAAAAATGAAACAGATATACAAAAAGATGGAAAAGAATAATAATAATGGTAAAATACTATGATAAGAGGTCAAGAAAATAACAATAATACACTATTACTGCCTCACAAATACATCAACTATTTTATCTCAAGACAACAGGTGCCAAAGAGGATGTTACAAGTTATAGCCAACCAATAAAAACAGTCATCCATTTATAGAGAACAATACCACTAGAAAATGCCATAGTCAAAGGGGATTAGTGATTAATATCATTCAAATGGAAACCTTACAGAAAGAACGCAACTCACAACCTGTAAATAGCCTATATTGGAGAGATCTCCATCTGGTGCTGAGAGTCACACAGACACTTGTAACTAATTGATGAAGGAAGTTTAGTTCATTTCTTTTTTACTAGCATGTGTGCAATCCTCTTTACAAGAATTGTGTTTAATGTAAAAAAACTCTATAAAACCTATTTCCACACAAGCGGGAGGAAATTCAATTAACAGAACAGCTAAATTGCAAGTAACTTACAAAGGCATTTCAATAAACAAAGATGCACATATGCAACAAAACAAGAATGAAATAAACATAAAACAGTAGAGACAGGCAAGTAATTCTTGAATTGATCCATCAACAATCAAATACCAACCAGCATTTGAAAAGGTGCATCAACGCTTGCTGCAGGTGGTGGAACATATCTGACGATTGCATCAAGCAACTGAGACATATTCTTTGCATCAGTAGGAGGTTCTTTAGTAAAAGTGGTGGAAGCCCATCCTTCTTTAGCAGAAGCATACAGAACTGGAAAATCTAGTTGCTCCTCTACAACAAACAATAAAGATAATTCATGTAAATTAGTTTTCCATCTAGCTCATCATTAATTCCAGTCAAGTAATGATGAAAACAAGTGAAATCAAGGAGTTTTTATAATTCCATATCCATGCACCTGTAGCACCAAGATGTGCAAATAGATCAAAAACTAGGCTCTCAACTTCATCACACCTCTCTTCAGAAACTGCATGAAAAACATTGAAGAAGAAGAACATGAGGGCTAACTTAAAACTGATAACAAGATCATTAAAATATGGCATGATCACTTAAGAGATGAACATGTGCTACTAATTACAAAGTATAAACTACCTACTGATCATGGCTATTAATGGTGAGCGCCATAGCACAAGGCGCAGCACGTGGTCATCGCATTGGAATATACCAAGTTACGGCGATTTGCAAAAGGCACGTATTCTTGCAGGCACATGTCAGAACGCAAATATGGTGCACCATTTTAAGCATATTAAGATTATAAAATAAAGGGAAAATAAAAGTGAAGTCACAAAGGTATGCAATAAGGTTACATGCACTGCAGAGTTTTGGTATTCCAGACTTTCAGTTTCAAATTCTCCTCCCACAACCACGAGAACTAATTTTTCACCAATGAAAAAAATTCCACAAGAACTAATTGTTCATATGTCACAATAAATAAAACATCAATGCCTACATAAATTTGTTTTGAATGGTTGACACTAATATAAAATACATAAAAATTTATAAAATTGTCATACCCGAAGGTCTGTCTACTTTATTTAGAAGAAGAATAGGACGCAGCCCATACTTCAAGGCTTTTGCAAGAACAAATTTAGTTTGTGCAAGTGGACCTTCACCGGCATCTACAACAAGAATTGCTCCCTCCACCATACCAACAACCCGTTCAACCTATTTTCAACGAAAAACAAATTAATAAGAATAAAAATGCAATAGTACATGCATTTCCAAAAATAGCAAATTAAAATATTAAATAAAGTGTGACGCAGAAGCGTTGAATCCCCTCCATAGAGCCCCCAACTTAATTGCCCTCTTTCTAGGTTATTCTCATAAATTTACCAATTTCTAAGCATAACTCATGCAACTTACAAGATGGCCACTTCTGTCCCTAGAATTGGAGTGTTGGAATATGCTGATTTCCTATGTATCATGAGATTTGATTGTGTAGTTAAAAGTGGGATTTGATAGAGTAAAATATGAGAGTTAGATTGATTCTTGTAATTTGTTTCCTATTATGTATTTCTCCTACACTAATTATAAATATGAGTCTTTTGTAGCATATTTCGGACTTCGGGCATTTCGGTGTGGATGTGACCTTATGGCCATACCATGTATTTCTTTAGTCTACTCTCTTCATTCCAATTATCTCTCTCCCCCACATAATCTTTCCTTTAGATTTCAACATGGAGCTACTAGTTAATCCATTCTTTGAAAATTTTCATTTTTTACAACATATTGAACTATTTTCGGTGAGCCATGCATGCAGGGAAGTAAAGTTGACCATCACCCGGATCTTTGCATATAGCATAAGTATATTGTAACAATGACAAGGCCAACATCACTAGTGATAAAACATCATAAAATACTGGTTGCATGTTGTGATTAAGATTACACTTGACATCCTTTCCTACTACTAGATGAATAAATCATTCATGTAGTTCGAATATGTTCCTAAATTAACACCTATAGCAAATCTTAAAAATCTATTTACTATGAGTTCTAAGTAAAAGCAAAAGATCATGGATTTAGATGATGCATACTTCTCCACCAAAGTCAGCATGTCCAGGTGTATCCACCATGTTTAGCTCATTCTCCTTCCATGCAATTGTTGTAACCTTCAAGAAGATAACAATGATCCCCAAAAAAAAAAAATTATTCTCAGTAAAATCAATAGATATCATCAGTACAACATCACTACAATCTCAAAGAAAAGAACCAAAGTTCCATTTTTTACTTAAATTCCTCACCAACGAAACGAATCCACCTAGTACCCAAATAAAAATTACGAACCTTAGATGCGATAGTGATGCCACGCTCGCGCTCGAGGTTGATGGAATCCATGGCACGCTCATGGGGAATGTCAGCTCCACACTGGCGGAGAAGGCGGTCCATGAGAGTGGTCTTTCCGTGGTCGACATGGGCAATAACAGCCACGTTGCGGAGGCGATTCGGGTCGAGGGTGGAGTCCGGGGCAGGGGAGGGGGCAGATGCAACAGAGAAGGCGCGTGAGAGGGGAGTGGTGGCGCGTGGGCAGAGGTGTGATCTGATGGGATCCAACGGCGAGAAGAGCGACTTGCGAGATGAGGACCAGAGCGAGCGAATCAGAGGACCCACCATTTGTTGAGGTAGAGAAGTTGCAACCGGGTGGTGTCGTCTTGGAATTGTGGTGATTTACAGAGGAAACATCACTCCCGTCACATGTGCGAGCGATAGGGTTTAGGGGTTTGGTGTCATAGAAAGGATTAGGCTTATTTTATTGGGCCTCTTGTTTGTTTCCTATTACTAAATGGGCCTCATAAGTTTCCATAATATTGATATATAGGCCCAATAAATATGCAATCTTGCATGAACCTAGTGAACTTGTCTTGCCAAGAGTACTATGGATTGTTGTAACTAGTGGCATGTTTTTTGTACTTGTATAGTTGACAAGAGTACTTAGAACTTAGAAGTTAAAAACAACCTTTGAGAAGATAAATGTCACTATTACAAATTCAAATCCAAACTTTTGAAGTTCTCAAACGCTTTATGTGGATCAAATATTGATTCTCAAACACGTCATAGACGTAAACATTATAAGAACTTTTTTTAAAAAAAATCTACAGCAAAGCACATGGTCTTGGCTTCCTTCGTCTTTTCTTTTATTTAGGCGGCTGCAACACAACCTTTATAGCAGCATCAAACACAGTCTTCACATTCTGCATAAACCATGTAAACAAAACATAGTAAGCTATAAGATTATATATTGAAACTGTGCAGAAACATACATTAATTATTGCAAAATGGTCCAACCTGTTTTGTCTTGGAACTACATTCTAAGTAAAAAGTGGCACCGATCATCTTCTTCAGCTCATCACCCTGTCCAAAACATAATGCACACCACATTCAGGAAATGAACAATTTGCAGATACTAAGTTTAGGCCAATGTTACATCAGTGGCTCACTTGAGCAGTTGTGATTGGGGTGGCGCCAGGATGATTGATCAAGTATTCCTTGTCGTCGCGTAGATCTGAATTTAATAACCCGAAAAGTAACTACGAAATGTGCAGCAAAACATTAGCAAGTTAGAGGCACAATGTATATGGTTTAATTACCAAGTTTGGTTCCAACAAGCACAATGGGCACAGTAGGAGCATAGTGCCTCAGCTCAGGCATCCACTGTTTTCCAAGAAAATGTTGTTCACATATTAGATATTAGAAGCAAATCGAAATAGATGAATAAGATAATGTTAGTTTTTTTTAGTACCTTCTTGGAGATGTTTTCGTAGCTAGCTCTGCTGATCAGAGAAAATGCCAACAAGAACACATCAGCTCCTCTGTAGCTCAATGGCCTCAGCCTGTTATAGTCCTCTTGTCCTGAATTTCTCAAAATCAAGAAACGATGAAATCAAGATCGCGGAGAAGCAGAGGGAAGATCAAGAAAAGTAGAAGCAATTACACGTGCATACATACCAGCAGTATCCCATAATCCAAGTTTAACAGTGCTTCCATCAACCACAACATTTGCACTAAAATTGTCAAAAACAGTAGGAACATAATCCTGAAAGAAAGGAAAAGATTTTCATAACATATGGTTGTTTTTCATATTCATCATTGTGCATACAAATGTAGTACTAATAATTAGTATCATGGTACTCACAGTAGGGAAGGTATTGCTAGTGTAAGAGATGAGCATACATGTCTTTCCAACCGCTCCGTCCCCAACAGTCACACACTTGATGAATCTAGCTGTGGTCATGGATGAGATGAGTTTGAAACTCGAAAACAAATGGAGGGGAAGAGTGGCATTTTAACAAGCACTCATCACCTTAGCTTAGCTTAATTAGCTTGTGGTCTCTTTTGTGAATTTTTTCTTAACTCTACTATGATTGCCTCTAAGGCTTTTCTGTATCTTAAAGGGGAAGGACAAGAGGCATAGACCCCAACAGAGGAGGGTGTTTGGTGTTGGAGTTAGTTGGTTAAGTGTAGAACAAGGGAGGATACGGAATCATGGGTGCTCTTTTACAAAGGAAACCAAATTGTGTGAAGTGAATGAAATCATAATTATGCTTTCAATAATATAACAAAATGTGTTATGAAAGTTTAGTTCAACAAGTGTGTAAAAAGTAACAATATGTACTAATGATAACATTGTGAGAGGAAAGTAATGATTTTGACTAACTATTACATATACCAATATGCTCAGGCTAAATAGCCTTTTGCTCATACAATATGTATATATATATATCATAACAGTACTCAAATCTTCATGTTTTTAGCATCTGAATGTTCTTGCAGAGCTTGCTTAATCGCTAACACATGCATATAGTAGGGTAACAGCACCGTTTAAGGATGGCACAAGTGCCTGACTCGTCCTTGCCACCGCGTAACATCCTCACATAGCCAGCCTCTCCCCACCTTGTGCCCCATGAATTCTTTACCCTTTTCTTCACCATAACCAACTATTGTCACTGCATGATTGAGCCTAGAGCCACAGTAGTCACTGAAAATACCTTCTGAATACAACTGAAACGCGTAGCTTTGTCCATCAATGGCAGCAGAGACGGGTTGCTTGGACAGTACATACAGCAGGGCAGTCTCATTATTGGAAGGTACACTCTTGTATCCGGATATTTTCACTTCTACATTCTTGGTTATGCTTTCATTGCACTCGTCGTCTCTTGCAGTGTAAGGATAGTCCTCGTCCTTCACGAGCCCTCCTTTTTTAATGTAAGTGAATGCTCTCTCCATAGTCCCTCCGTTGCAACCTTCGTCCCCGTTTTTCCGGTCACAGTCCACAAGCTGTTGCACTGAGAGCTCCACAAGCTTCTTTGTCTTGATCTGGAAAAGGCCTTCCACAGCAGATACTGCAGAGAACGCCCAACAGCTTCCTGGAAGTAGATAAATAGTTAAAGGCCCGTTTAGTTGTAGAAAACAGTTTTCATTTTCTTCTATTTTCCAGTTTCCTGCTTTCCAAATAGATGTTGTGCAACTAAACAAGTTTTCCAGTTTTCTGAAAACAGATACTAATGAAAATACATTACCACAGTGTCCTTGATTCTTTACAGGAGTTACAGCGCCTTTCTTGACCCAATCCACAGAATCTGGCAAACCCGCTGGCCCGGGCGGATCAGCCTTATCATGTCTCACATCTGGATGCTCTGGAAGCTCGACGCCAAGGTAGGTTGACGTGAATTCCTCATTTGTCATGTCTGCGAACTCATTGTCCGCGAGAGTGAAGCTCAGGTTTTTGGAATTGATGTACTCAATGTACCTTAGATTGTTTTGGTAAATGGCGAACCGGTGTTCATATTCGACCTTGTCTTTGTATCTGCGTCCGTATCGATGTATCCAACTGTCGTACCTCTTCCTGATCATGTTGTCTGAGGCATCATGAGATTGTGCTAATGTAGTCATGAGATCATTGATCAAGTCTTTTGAGCCATGATGAATTAGTGTAGTCAGTGTGTTGAAAGGCTTGTTTTCTGCAGAGATTGTGCTTAAAAATGTGAGTGAGATACAGAAAGTTATGAGACTCAAGCAAGCTCTCTTCAAGATCAGAGGCTCTGTCATGGTTAAGTGTAGAAGTAGCTTTATAAACATTGGATAGTACAATGCTTATTTATTTAGTATATTTTGCATCACAAATGTTTCATGCATGCTCTATTGGATTACGTCTTCAAAGTGCAACATTTGTAGCTCATGTGTTTTGCAAGAGTTTTATACAAATTGTAGCTGTAATTGCATGACAAAGACAACTACAAAACTCCTCCCTACAAAAATTGGAATCATTAGCAAATGGTTGGAAAATTTTGAACACTTGGTTGATTTGGCTTGTGGACTTTCACAAGAAGCAGTAACTTGTGGGCCAAAAAAAGTCTTGTTTTGGGTTTTGCCCAGCTATTTTAGCCCAATTATAATCCAACATTATATTAGTATTTTATTTGATTGAGCAACAAAATGAACAGAACAAACACAAATTACAAAACTAACCAGAAAGAGAGCACATGCTCCATATTCAATTCAAGAACTTCCATGAACATGCTCTTCATTGCCTGCATGCACTTCCTTCCAGACAAAAAAGCAACCCAAATAAAATATTCCAAACAATCATGATTAGTGCTCTCCCAAACACTTGAATTTAACTAATAATTAAACAATACATAAATTCTATAGCTTGTAGGTAGTTGAAGAAGTTGCCAAGAAATAGTGATACATGAAGAGATAAGCAAGAAAAACACATGCCCCTACATGTGGCCATGGTTTGGAGACAAAGCAAAGAAAAGCTTAGAGCAACCTCACATGGCTTCACATTATCCTTACAACTACAATACCACCCCCTCCTACATCAAAATAGTTGAACCAACTTTGACAAAACATAGTGCTTGTTCGAGAACATTGCGTTCAAAAGTTATTTTAAAAACGGGTAATTATATTTTTATTAGAGTTACATAATTATGTTGGTCGATTCTAACTACATACTCGAAAACCTTATCTATCGGGATCAGAAGGTCTTGATCGGACGGTCGAGGAGGGGAGTAGAAATTGAGGAATGTAAAGGATATTTAAGAAAGAAAAGAAAAAAGGGACGGCCACGAGAGCACGTGGAGGCTGAATCGGAGAGTTAATAAAATAGAGCGACTTTCCAGTAATACCGTTGAGAATGAGAACCAAAAGCCTCTACGGTAACAGCTGTTCGTAGCTGTACAATCCATGTGACCCCACTGCACAACACACCCGCACAAGCACAATGGCAAAGATTTTATTAGGATCTCTTGTTCATTACAACATACAGAGAAGAAAGATAATAATAATATCATGTGTTGTTCTTGAATCCAATCCTCTCTGTGTTCTTGAACAATCTTGAGAGAATTTGCAAGAAGGTGGTTTCTTGGGTTTCTTGAAGTTGTTGTTGGTGGTGTTTTGGGATTTTTACAGGAATTGATCAATGGCGCAGTTGCCTCCGAAAATCCCAAACATGACACCGAACTGGCCGGAGTTCTCAAAGAACCACCACCACCACCAGAGGATACCATCTTTGGGCAACATTTCCATCACCAACCACCAGAACGGCCCGTCTTGGGTTGACGAGTTCCTCGACTTCTCGTCGGTGAAACGGAGCGCTCACCGGAGATCCGCCAGCGACTCCGTGACGTTTCTCGAGCCGGCCTCAATGCTCGGTGAATGCGGCGGCGGGAAGGGAAATAATGGCAATGCGAGCGCTAATAATGAGTTTGAGAGATTTGATGACGAGCAGTTCTTGTCCATGTTCACCGACCAAATCCCGCCGGCGGTGGCTCCGTCGTCCTCCAATCCGTCGACGCCGTCGGATAATAACAGCTTCAACGAGGAGAAGCAGACGCAATCGGATCAAAAGCCGCAGCAACAGGGGAATGAAACAGAGGAAGTGCAGAGCCAATGTGAGCCTTCCAATGACAGGATAGTTGATCCCAAGAGGGTCAAGAGGTAACCATAAACCATTATATATAATGTTCTTTCCAAGAATGTTGATTTCTTGAAATTAAACCCAACAACATATAAAGTTTTCAAAAATTCAATCAAGATGTTTCATTTCTTGAAAACCAACCTATATTGTTTCCAAGAACTCAATCAAGAATGCTAGTTTCTTGGTCCAACCTGCACAATTTGTGTTGGTCTCTTATGTTCATATTCTTAATACAATTTGTGTTGGTTTTTGCATATTAGAATCTTGGCAAATAGACAATCTGCTCAGAGATCAAGAGTGAGGAAGTTGCATTACATATCAGAACTCGAGCGAAGTGTAACATCATTACAAGTATGTCAAATCGTTATCTTCCTCCGAATTCTGAAACTGCGTAATGATTAAATTAATTTTTGCTAATTTTGACTGCATAATGTAGGCTGAAGTTTCGGTTCTGTCGCCTCGAGTTGCATTTTTAGATCATCAACGCTTGCTTCTTAATGTCGACAACAGCGCTCTGAAGCAACGAATCGCAGCTCTCCAACAAGACAAGATTTTCAAAGATGGTAAGCTCAAAACCCTACAGATACAATCAACTAGCCATAACATGAAACTGCAGCATTTTGTTTTCGTGAGGTAGCTATTTAGATGAAAAGAGAAAATCACTTTCAAAAACCAATCATTAAAGATTGGATGACATAAAAATAATGGTTCCATGAATTGTCTTTTTATTTACTATATATTGATTGTCACAAGTGACCTTGAAAAGCAACAGCTCTGCACACCATGTGCAAGAAAACTGCATCATGTGAGTTTCTCAAGGTCACTTGTGCAAGCACAGAATCAAACACAAAATTCCTTGGGGTCCATTTGAGAAGGACCACCCAAAAAACCTCTACAAATTGACACATATTGTTTGGTTTTTGCACATAAAATGAGTTTGTATGCATAAATTAAGGAAATGGAATAAATGAGTGCCTGCCACACACATGCACAAATTAAAGATCTTGATGCAGACTGATCCATCTTAGCTGTTGATATGTACATTGACCTACAACAATATTAATGTCTTGCTTGCTTGTTGCAGCTCACCAAGAGGCATTGAAGAGGGAAATAGAGAGGCTGAGGCAAGTTTATCAGGAACAGAACCTCAAGAACATGGAGAATCCAATACAATTGCCTTCTGATCATGCCAAGGCTCCTAATGAAACTGAGCTACTGCTCAATGTTTGAAATTGAATCAACCCTCTCTCCAAATGCACTTGTTGATCACAAGAACACGCGCAAGAAGAACAAGAAGATGACAGAAGGGTTCAGTCACATTGTTTTCTTGGAGCAGTTCTTGAACACTGAAACTACATCTCCAAGAAATGGTGAGAAGGGTCACACTCATGGGAGAGTTTTGGGCCAGTGCGTCCATGTGATGTGTCTGCCTCAACTCGGGGGACCACTCGGGATTTGGATGATTGGAGCGCAGGGGAGGGCACGTGCATACGCGACTGAAAAAGAAAGAAAAAATGCAAGAATCTTTGCTTTTCAAGTGTTTAGACTGATTGATGATGATGATGAAGGGTGGATCATGCATATGGGAGAGATTTCATTTGTTGTTTTAAGTATTTTTATTACCAGTTTGTAGAATACTCTTCTTTCCTGCAATTACTGTGTCTTGGAAGGCAAAGGATAGTGGGTTTGTGTGGGGATAAATGAATGAGATACAAAAGAAACAAGGGTTTGTCAGGAGGGGAGTGTTAGGTTCTTTGGTGTCAGATTTGTTGTTGTTCTTTATGTTATTTTCCCTGTTGTTTTCTTGGATGTAATGATGTGTATTCTTGTCATGTTCAAACCAAAGAAAATGAGAAGAGCAAAATGGTGTAGATATCAATGGATTTGTAATTGTAATGAAGTTTAGTTTTAGTGTATATTATAGCATTTTGTGCATGTTTAGACATTTATATCATTAATGTTAATATATGTGAGGCAGGCTCAAGAGTTTCAGATTCTGTCTTTGGTAGGCTTATTGTTATGAGCCGAGAGAACCAGCTCCTGTGGCGCCCCAACCCGTTGCATCCGGAGAGAGGGGTCAGTCATGTCCACGAGCATCAAGCACAATAACATATTTAGACAACGAGTTTACCCTTGAATCATAAAATAACGTTAATCAACATCCAAATAACAAGTATAAGAGTGCCACGTGGCAAAGACCACCCGTAAAGCTCTCAAGGGGAGGCACATGACCATTGAGAAAAATGAAAACTGAATGAAACTGGAGATTAAACCTTTCAAAGAGTAATGTAGATTCCTATTGTGAAGCAGTTAATAACATTTTAGAGTGCAGCACATGATAAAAATGGACTTCAGGGGCACTATAACAAGAAAGACGAAGGATGATATCCATCAAAATGTACAATAATCATAGCGGATAGAATTCAAGCATAGATTTTAGGGCATATTATGCACACATGCTACATTAATTGGAAGTTTCATAAACTGTTTTCTTCCTACAATTAAGTTAACATTTATCCTCCAAAACGAACCCCTTTACTTCGCCTCTCATTGGTAATTTCCAACACTATATCTTCCTACACCAACTGTGGTTGTGTTTGCAGCATAACTACTACTGGATATTAGTTTACCAACCTGCATCAACAGAAAATCAATTAAAGCAACAATTTTTGGTTTCCAAAGATGATAGTCAAATGCTAAAGCTGCGGATCCATCCTCAAGAACCCACATTAACACGGGTTAGCATCACAAACGATTTCCTCAGACTATCGGGAGAAAACCACTTAAAGCCATAATTTATGTAGAAATTCAAATTGATAAGTCGTCCATCTAAAATCTATACACAAGTACATAAGCATCAGTAGACAGTAATAACTCCACTTTAACAAAATAAATATAAATTTGATCTATAGAGAATCTAGCATGAAAGTGAACCAGGTTTTCATTAATCCTAGCTATGAAGATGTTCTTTGATTGCACCCCCTTCTAACATAAAAGATTCACAGTATCAATATTATTGTAATCCTTCTTTTTTTTTTTTACCCTGATTACAAATATAGTTGAAAATTTGATATTGCTAGAAATTAAACCACAGTTGACCTTTCTGCCTGCAAGATCCAAAATGAGGAAACTCATTAAAAAGACTTGGGCAGTTATTGTTTTGTGATGAAAAGGATAAACAAAAAAGAGAAAACAAAGATTACGGACTCAAGAAAGTCCGCTAGTGCTTCATGAAAACATTTCCAGGCAACAAGCTATTACGGTACAGGAAATATTTCCAAGGATCATAAATCTGTGGCAAAGTATAACATAAATATCCACTCAGTATGCCATGTAACCTGAATTTGGCCCAGTATTAGTGAGGGATAGGATTAATTAGGTGGCTTAGTTGAAGACTTAAAATCTAATTTCAAGGGCATAGAGTACCATCACCACTCATAAACTAGTTTCTTATTCTGAGATATGAGTGCATGAAAATTTGCAAATTTATGGCTAGTGAAGCATATTAACTGCTAAATTTGATTAGTTTTTTCACATCAAATGAGAGTAAGCAAGAAATTGTTGACTCTTGAATGGTGTTCTATAGTCTCCAAAACAGAAGGGACAAGCTTTTAAGAGAAAGGAAGAAAAGTAAACTATTTGTCATTAGCTTTTGAACCTGTAAGAAACACTGAATTTCCTATAGTCTAGTGAAGCATTAACAGCTAAATTTGATTAGTTTCTTCACACCAAATGAGAGTAAGCTAGAAATTGACTCTTGAATGGTGCTTTATAGTTTCCAAAACAGAAGGGAGAGGCTTTTAGGGGAAAGAAAGAAAAGAAAAACATTTGTCAATAGCTTTTGAACCTCTAAGAACACTGGACTTCCTAGTTTGGAGAGAGGTACATATAAACAGATTTAAAAAACAGTCCATATACCCAACCTAATTGAGTATTTTGGATAAGGCCTGCAACAGAGTTGAAAATACTGGTGTTGAACAAGAAGGAACCTTTGAGTAGGCGTTTCAATTATACTAGTTCTCTTCTCCCTATTCTAGCAGCTTAAGGATATAAAATAGTAAATAGTTCTTTTACTTGTGGCAGAATCCATATGCTAAATGTGAACATCTAGAAAAGTCGTGTCAAAACCAACACCAATGCTTAAATGAAAATTCAGATCAGGGGAGATAAAAAGTCAGCAGTGATTCATCATAACAGCCTTGCACATTGCACTTGCAGTTTATAGCAAATAGATGGTTCTGTAATTGCTTTGATAAACACACATATGGAACTATAAGCAAGAATATAGCAGAGAAAGTTGTACCCTTTATGTTGTAAATAAGTGATGACTATCATTTACAAGATCAATACTAACAAAAACAGGAAGACTCACCAAAAAGTCCATCACTCTGGTGGAGTACATTCTGTCGACTCTGGCAATTGGGAGGCCTTACGTTCCACAGATAGTTCCTTGAGAAGTCCAACTTCCTTCTCAATGCCAAGCAGTTTGCTTTCCAGCAACTGAACTGCATCAAGATGACCATTGAATGTTGTAGTCCACCCTACTTCATAGTCATTTAACGTCTTTTGAATCAGCAATTGGGCCAACCTAATATCTTCTAATTGCTTCAAACGCTGCTTTTCTAACTCTGTGGTGCTCAAAACAAGACCTCCAGACCCAGGAACATCCTTATAAAGTGGTTCTTCAGGCTTCGGAAATCGTGCTCTGTATTCAGCAAATGCTTTTTGAGTTTCCTTTAAAGCCTTTCTGTAGTTCTGTAAGAGATTTCCCATCATAATGAGCTCACGTTCAAGCCGAAATGTGTCAACTTTTCTTTTATGTTGCTCAGCAATTCTTTGATTATGCATGCTGTGAATTGTGTTATCTCGCTGCTGCAGTTCGTTAAGCAACACCTGTTGATTCATGCTTGCTTCTGCAAATTCATGTTCCTTTGTCTCATACATCATCCTAGCTTTTCCCAAAAAATGCTGTACTTGCTCCATATACATATGAAAGTCACCAGACTTACTATCAAATGAGCCATCAGTTCTCAATCGTTTATTAGCACCATTTAGACCACCATGAGATATGGCATTATCATTGCCATATTCTCTCATGTGTGCATTATTAAAAAGTGAAGGACCATCAGAAATCATATGACTCTCACCCCTTGATGAAAGAAAGTCCCCTGGTGAATGGTCATGTAGTTGCAATGCTGAACCAAAAGGATTTTGTGCAGCATCCAGTGCTTGAATAAGATTATCTGACGATAACGCATTCGGAGAAAGATGAAACCCTCCATCGTGCTGCTCTTCCTCCTCGTCCTCTTGAGGTTGATCTTCTCTTAGTTCCCCATCTTGTTTTTCCTCCTCGAAACCCGAACCCTTAATTTCGCCAAGATCACACCTACGCAAGAAATGCTCATCTTCATTGTTCTTCCCATCCAAAAACCACTGCACTGGTTCTTCTCCCTTACATTCCTCAAAGTCCATGACATCATCACCCATCCCACATTCCTTTTCAACCTCATCTTTCTCACCATGATCTTGCCCACCAAGGCTCAGTTCGATTTTGTGCTCCTCCAACTCTGATACCTGAAAATCATCAGCAGCATCATTCATCTTCACATCACCACTACCATCAGCCTCCTCCTCTTCCTCTTCCTTCAAATCAATCTCCACCTTAGGCTCTTCCCGGAACAACTCCTCACGCTGCGACTTTATCAAACACTGCAAATGTGATGCATAGTAACAATTCTCCAAATGTGGTGCAAGCATCAACTCCTTCTCCACCATATACCATATCAAAGTCGCCCATTCCACCTTCTCCAAATGTCCTTCCTTTATCACATTCATCGACTTGATCACCTCATCAGGCATCATCCACATATCCTCATGCAGGAGCATCCAATTCGACACCAGATCCTCAACAAAAGCAATTGATTCCTCTGACTCCATAACCCCACCTGCCCCATCCACTACAGCACCTTTATCCTTCTTCACCGGTGGCGGTAACCTCAATGCTCTGGCCATATCCGCCCGATTCAACGGAATCCTACCCCCATTGACATAGCTTGCTCTCTGAGTAGGATTGAAATTGGCTATCAATTGCGCGATCAGATCGACACGAATGTTACTATCAAACTCCAAATGCACAAAATTCCACAAGCCAAGTCGCTGCAGGAGCTTCTCGTGGCTGGCAAAGTCTAGGGCTTTTGCGGGCACGAAAGGAATGGGCTTGATCTTGGAAAGCAAAGTTTCCAGCTTCATCCGGTTCTTCCTCTCTAGAGCAGCAGACTTTCGCTTCTGTCCACCCTTCTTGCGCTTCGGGGCGCGACGAGGGACGGTCGCGGCGGAGGAGTTGGCGAATGGGAGGTCTTGTTGCTGCGGAGACGACGCGTTGAAACCATCTGGATCCTCCTGGTTCTGGTCATCGACAAGCGGGTCTGGGTTTTGGGAATTAGGGTTTTGTTGGGTCTCCTCTTCTTCTATGGTTAGGGTTTCAGCAAGTTGTGGTTTTGATGATGCAGAAGGAGGAGGTGGAAGAGGACTGTCATTACCCTGATCAGTTTGTTGTTGGGTCGGGTTAGGGTTTTGGGTATGGGAGGTTTGGGCGAGATCATCAGAATGACCATGAAGGTGATCCTGATCAGGAGAAGTGGTCATGGTGAAACCGATAGCGGAGCGACAATGGCTCCTTCCTTGGGTTCAGAAATCTCAGTCTCTCAAAGCCATGAGAGAGAGACCAAAATGATGGTGAAATTGGATTAGTACAGTATGGTCACTGCAATTCAGACCAGGTGAGGAAGACAATGAAAATAAGGTGAAAATACCTTTTTGCCCTTCAGCTAATTCATGAATTCTGATGATGCATCTTATGTGAGATAATCATCATTTATATTTTATCTTCTATCTAATTAAGTTTAATCGTGGTTAGCAATCATGTCATATAGACTAATGAATAAGTTTACAATGATCTTGACTTCTCTACACCCACTAGCTATTTGTTATTTTGAACCAAAGAAGCTCTATGGACTGTGGTACAAGAACTCACCAAAACAGCTAAACTTGACTCAGTTATATAAATGTGCATCTCCCACTTGCTTGAAACCAAACCTACCCATGAATTAACTCATGCACACCAGCACATGCCAATGCCATTTCAAGCATTGACTTTTATCACAATGTAATTAGCTTCACTTTTGCTTGACAATTCTTGATCATTGTAGATATAATCTTTATTGTGTACAGTTCTGTCATGTGCTCAACTCTTCTGTCTTTTTGCTTCCTACAAATGAAAAACTTACATATAGCTTTTCAAGGCCATGAGATGGTAAAGAAACTTGCATTCTTTTATCTGTCCATCTTGTTTCTCTTGACAGTTGACACTAGCTAGCTCGGGTTTGAGCCGACTTGTTGCAGAGATGTTGTCCTCTGATGGAGAGCTGCCATTTATTCGTCTTAACAGCTTGGTTGCATCGGATACATGTGACCAGACTTATGGATTCTTGCCATGCACCGATACTGCCCTTGGAAATGTCTTTCTTATCTTGCTCTATGGTTACATCATGTTTCGGTCAGCCAAGCTTTTGTCTGATGGAAGTGAGATTTTGTTGGAAATTCTTGGACCCGGCATTATTGGGGGTCTCTTCTTACCTGTACTCAGTGCTGTTCCTGATGCAGCAATCATCCTCGGTTAGTATTCAGTTCTATGTATATTTCTGTTACCTTGTGTTCCTCTAGTAAAATAAGTTGATCTTATGGGAAGTTTCTTTATAAATTTGATGTTCTTTTGCAATGGTGCAACCAATAGGGACAGAGAAATGGAAATTGAACCAAGGATATCATTTTTGCATGCTTATTGAGATTTGACCATGTAATAAACTGATTAGGCCTCTTTGGACTTTTCTGCATAGTTTTAGGGTGTCTTGCTGCAAATTATTTTAAGTGCCTTTTGGTTGTAACTTCAATTTGTGTTATAGATGAATATACTTGAGTTGTACTGGTAGCAGTCACAGCACATAAACTTGTGTTAATTTTTACCATCTGGTGTTGCTGTAGCATCTGGCATATCTGGGAGCCAAGAAACAGCTCAAAGTCAAGTCTATGTTGGAATGGGCTTGTTAGCTGGTTCAACTGTCATGCTTCTGACAATACTATGGGGATCCTGTCTCGTCGTTGGCAAATGTGACCTTGAGAATTCAGTAGCTGTAGATAAAAAAGATACCAAAACATTTAGCTTAACTGGTATTCCTCTACTCCATAGAAAATATTGAATTCAATGCTGATAGTTTTTGTCAGCAGATCGAGGGTTGAGATTGTATTTCCTTTTTTTATGTTAACAGGTTCGGGATTGAGTACTGATATCTGGACTAGCTATGCTGCAAGGATCATGATGATATCTGTCATACCATTCGTCATAGTCCAACTCCCAGAAGTCTTCGAAGCAACTTCTCAAAGCCGATTAGCAATCTTAGTTTCATTCACTGTCTCCATTGCTTTGTTAATTTCATATAGCCTTTATCAGGTAGTTATGATTTGAGTTCATAAATGTTTTGTTTTATAGATTGACCACCTCTTTTCTGCAATGATTATAGCATCTTGTGTTTGAAACATTGATTGATGCAGGTTTTCCAGCCATGGATTCAGAAGAGAAGGATTGCTTATGCAAAGCACAAGCAAGTAAAATCAAGAATTGTACAGCATCTGAATACGAATGTGTTGGGGAGACTTGTTACAGATGATGGTGATCCAAATATAGAAGAAATACAGAAGTGGGTCTTCTTTAAGCTTTCAGTTCCTTTCCCTTTTAAATTTTGAACTTGTGGTGAATAATTGGTAAATTCATTTCTGTGATGACAGGTTGTTTAAGACATTGGATCAGAATTCAGATGGATATTTATCAGAAGTGGAGTTGAGAGCTTTGATCATAGGAATCGAGTTTGAAGATATGAATACGAACGTTAATGATTCTGTCCAGAAAATAATGAAAGAATTTGATAAATCTGGCGATTCACAGATTGATAATGATGAGTTTATTAAAGGAATCTCAACTTGGATCCACAAGGCTAAGCATTCCCATCATCACAGACAACAAAATGTTCATGGACTTTTAGGGGATCAAGATGATGAAGCTGAGGAGAGCAATGAAAATTCAAAGTGGAATGCCTCCAAAGCAGTGCTGATGTTGCTATTAGGAACTGTCATTGCTGCTTCATTTGCTGCTCCGCTGGTGGATGCTGTCGACAACTTCTCAACTGCAACAACCATCCCCTCTTTCTTTGTCTCCTTCGTTATCTTGCCTTTCGTTAGCTCAAGTGAGGTGGTTTCAACTCTAATATTTGCCAGCCGGAAGAAGATGAAAACTGCATCTTTGACATACTCTGAGGTTTGTACTTAGCACTCTCCCTTTCCAATTTTCTAGTGTTTTTGCCAACAATTTCTCTAATTCATGAGTCTTTTTTATGCAGATCTATGGTTCAGTGACTATAAGTAACATCCTTTCGCTATCTGTCTTCTTGGGCCTTGTTTACATCCGCGAACTAACATGGGACTTCTTTTCTGAGGTGCTGATCATTCTGATTGTTTGCATTGTGGTGGGTCTCGTTGCTAGTTTCCGAACCACCTTCCCTCTCTGGATGAGTTTGGTGGCTTATGCCTTGTATCCATGTTCCCTAGTGTTGGTGTATGTTCTTGACTATGTTTTAGGATTATCGTAGATTCATTTCACTTCAGAAGTTCAAAAAAAACTTCCTTGCTGTGTGCAATTCGAGCTTTCATTCACTTCAGTTTCCTCATAATTTCTCACTTTTCTTGAAGGACAATAATTGGTGAGCTACTTGGTAACATTTTATTTAAGCTCTCTGCCAAACTAACTGACATTGTAATGCTTGTTTAACAAAACTTGTATAAAGTGAAAGACTTTCATATGTTTAACAAAACTTGTAATGCATGTGTGATGTTGTCAAATGTTCATCTCCATGAATTCTGGCAACTCCTTAACTATATAATTTGAAAATAATATGTTGATGGAAACACTTGACACAAGAAAACAAGAAATAAGTTACCTGAAATATCTGAGGCTTTCAAAATCCTCTGAATATTATTTTTTTTCAATTCCATAATTTTCAGACAACTCAATACTGGCACTATCTTACTTATTCCAAAACCATATATGATTGTGAAATGCTTGACTATCACTAGCACTACCTCTAAAAGAGCTGGACCTACTCACTAAATTATGGCTCCAGGATAAAGGTAACTTTTATTAAAGCTAAAGCATGGACTGTCTTATGGTTCTACTAAAAATTCTGATGATTTTCCAATTCATTACTTTATTCCCATCTATTTTATCATGATGATCACATCCTCTCCTTTTCTGTATTCTTCTTTCTTGGTTCAAAATCATTACCATGTCAATTCTTTTATATATATATGCTCCAGTCCCATAAACCTTTAGCTTTAGTCTCAGACACAACCATTTCTAGTCTTTCCAAGCTCAAAAAATGGCAAAGAAACTAGCAATCCTGTTTCTTGAACTCATCTTCTTGCTTGTTCTAATACTAGCTAGCTGCAGTTGGGGACAAGTACTGCACAACTTGAGCTCCAACAAGGTCTCCCATGGAGTCCCACATGGAAGATTGGCTGCATCAGAGGCCTGCAAGCAGACTTATGGGTTCTTGCCATGCACCAGGAGTGTGATTGGGAACATTTTCCTCATTTCTGTTTACAGTTACTTGATATTTTTGGCAGCAAAGTGGTTGACTAAAGGAAGTGAGATCTTGCTGGAGATTAATGGGTATGGTGTCTTTGGTGGTCTGTTCTTGCCTGTACTATGCTCTCTTCCTGGTGCTCTCATCATTCTGGGTAATAAGCTTAACTGATCTTTTTCTCTTCCAAGCTCCACATGTGGTTTATTTTGATTATCTGAAACTTACTACTTTTGTGGTGCTTGTGTTACTATTCACCTATTGGTTCTTTGCTTTTGTTTGGCATCATTTTCTTTGTCCTTTTCTTCACTGTTGCTTTCAACTTGAAAATTGAATTTGCTAGAATGGTCAGATTCATGAACTCAAAATTGAATTGCTAGAAGTTATACAGTAGTAACAGTACTTCTAAATTCTAATTTCACTCTACAAATCACCATAGCTTCTGGACTATTTGGAAGCAAAGAAACTGCTCAAAGTCAGGCTTCTATTGGGATGGGATTGCTGGCTGGATCAACCATTACTCTGCTGACATTACTGTGGGGATCATGCATTGTTGCTGGCAAGTGTGACCTCCAGAACTCAGTCACAACAGAATCACCAGACACAAAAAGCTCGGTTTTAACAGGTACTTTCTCGTATCAGACATGTTATGTTTCTTGAGAAGAAGCTAGACCATATATCTGATACACATGTTTCATCTCTTTCAGGTTCTGCTATCATGACTGATCATAGAACTACCTATTCTGCTCGCATCATGGTTATATCCATCGTTCCATTTGCATTAATCCCACTACTGCAAGTTTTAACTTCTCACAGTCGCTTAGCAATCTTGATTTCACTCGTTGTCTCCATTTCTCTGTTGCTCTATTACTGCCTTTATCAGGTAATTTATCAACTTGAATGGATCAAAATCTTGAAATCTTCAATAATAGCTTTAACTATCACTATTGGTGCAGATCTTCCAACCTTGGATTCAGCACAGGAGACTAGCCTATGCGATGTACAAGCATGCAAAACCATTTACTCTTTGGCTTACAGACAATGGTGAACCAGATAGAGATGCATTACAAAAGTCAGTCTATTGTTACCTTTCTTTCCCACAACTTTTCCAAAATGCAAATATGCTATGGCACTAAACCTTTTGTTGCGTGTAATGACAGGCTATTCGAAAATATTGACCATGATTCGGATGGATTTTTATCAGCTACAGAGCTAAGAGCACTGGCCTTTGGATTAAATTTTCAAGAGATTGATTGGGATATTGAAGATGTTGCGCAACAACTATTAGAAGGTTTTGATACATCAGGGGATTCTCGTGTTGATGTGAATGAGTTCATAGAAGGAATGTCAAAATGGATTGAAAAGACTTTGAGCTATGAGCCAGAAGTTAGTGACTCTCATAGTAATCGAGATCACCAGCAAACGATATTTTCACAGCTAGCTGCAGGATTCAAATACACTTCTATTCCGGTATGTTTCGTGTTATTCATTCCTCAGTTTCTAGTGTTGCTACATCTCTAACAATGCATATATGCAGAAAAAGAACAAAATGCAGTTACTGGTAGATGAGAAAGAGGAAAGCAGTGAGGATCCGAGAAGGAACAACTCTAAAGCAATACTTACACTGATAATTGGAACTTGTATTGCTGCTGCATTCGCCAATCCCCTCGTGGATGCTGTGGATAATTTCTCAACTACTACAAGCATTACTCCTTTTTTCGTCTCATTTGTTGTCTTGCCATTTGTTTGCTCAAGCGAGATCATGCCAAGTCTGATTCTTGCCAGCAGGAAGAAGCAGAAGCTCGCTTCTTTAATATTCTCCGAGGTTTGGAATCTTTCTTTTCTGAACTTTTTTGTTCTCTGCATATTGGCCATTACAACGGTTCTGAACCTTTTTTGCTTCTGCAGATATACAGGGAAGTGACCATGAGTAACATCCTTTACCTGTCAATTTTCTTAGTCCTCGTATATGTTCGCGAACTGACATGGAACTTCTCATCTGAAATGATCATTGTTCTCCTTGTCTGCACTGTCATGGGACTTTTTGCTGGTTCGAGAACCACCTTCCCTCCTTGGACAAGTTTGTTGGCTTATGCACTCTATCCACTATCTCTTGTATTGATATATGTTCTTCACTTCGTTCTTGGATGGTCATAGACTCCATTTTGCTCAGTAATAAATCATTAGACAATGTAGTGAACGTACTGATTCTGTAACTTTTGCATGCTTCTGTATAGCAAATGCAAAGGAAGCAACTCTTTGGGTGTTTTATTTGGTCAAGGACAAAATGCTGATAGAGTGTGTTGCATCAAACTGAATCAGATTTATACATGGAAAATGATCACTCTTCAAAGAAGCAAGAAATGCACTTCAAAGAAGCAAGAAAAACATCTGCAGATGCTTGCTGCATTTATAACCCAGTAGCACATCAAAAGCCTAAATTTTGAAAGTACCAACTAGAGTAATCTCATGAAGATTTTACAAAGTATACAGCACATTATACTGAGAATATGACAGTAAATAGAAATTCAAGTTGTATGCCAATTAGATAACACCTTGAGCATTGTATTATTACCTTGGATACTTGATATATCACATGCCAAAATAGTACACTGATTCAAATCAGTTACTGAAAACAAAAGAACTTGATATCACATGCCTAGAGTACACTGATTCAGATTGGTTACTGAGAAAAAAAAGTACATATTTCAAACACCGCTAGCTAGAGGTACTAGAAAACGATAAGACGGCGATAAACTGTAGTTAGAATTTTCAGCAACAAGTCAACAACTGATATTCACATCATTTGGAATACTTTGGCATTGTCCTGCACGAGTCCTTGACTCCTTGCGCCTATCCAGCCATTCCTTCAAAACTTCTGCATCTCTTTTAGCAGGCTTCTCACTGCCTTGCTGCTGATCATCCAAAGACCAGTGGACCATCTTTAGAACAGTTTTTGAATTTGGCTTTGATGCCACCTGTTTATCCCGGGACTGGTCCTTTTGCTGCTCATTCTGCTTTTTTGTGCTATGAGCAATTTCTTTTAGTTTAGAATCCCTTACCTGCTGCTGATCATCAAAGGGCAAGACAGTCTGTATAGCTGTGACTGAATCAGGTCTTGGTTTTTTATGCTTTGGTTGCTGCTTCTGCTTAGATGTGCCGTTTAATTTTGTTTTCCTAGGCTGACCCAACCGTTTCAGTTTCTTCGGTTCATTTGGTTGCATAAGGGAACCCCCTAATTTTCGTTTACATGGCCTTCTCTGGCTCTGATCTTCTGATAGTTGCTGCTGTTCAGTACTATGCTTATCATCCAAGAGAAGCAAATTTACAGCTGTATCTGAACTTGGTTTTGCTTTAGAAGCCTTTACAGCTGTGCGTGAATGTGGTTTTGCCTTAGAAGCCGCCTTCCTGCGATGTGGTAGCTTCTGACCATTATGCTTAGTATTGGCATCTGTTATAGGTGCATGCCTTTTTCGCCTTTGATGCTGTGGTTGCTCCTCATCTTGCATTTGCCCTTGAGTTTGCGGATGTTCTTGAGGCAGAGATACTTCCAGTAGCTGCTGGGTATCGGAAGTTCCCTCAATTACATTTGCAGTTCCAGTTGGCTGGCATGGGATCAGGTTCTGCAGACCATGACGAGTCATTTGTTGCTGCTTCATTGGCAGAATGAACTCCTCTACCATCTTGGCTATCCTGAGCTCTTGGGGCTGCCCATGCAAGGGAAGCTCTGATCGCTGCTGGCGCCGGGATGAAGCTGATGGTGGATCAGGTTTGGACAACCTTCGGCTACTTCGCCTACGCCATAGTTGCATCTGCAGCTGTGGTCCCTCAGTCTGCTGCTCTATTCCAACCTCTACCAGTCGTTCTTGAATTGGACAAACTGAATGCTGCTCCTGCTCAAGCAGCTATTAGTTCAGACTTCAGAGGATATTATATTTTCACTAACATCAGCAAATTATTAAAGGGATACATTACTAACAACAGATGAAGAAAAAGAATGAGATTTGTGGCCACAGTTCGACAAACTCCACTTTACAATGATCATTATCAAGAAGACTAATGATAATAAGGATTATGGACTAGGAACCTCGTGGACAAGCTCCTGTTCAGCTATGATTTCTCAATCTTATGTTAGTGAACAGTCAATACTCATAAAATGATCGTCTAAATCACTTTCTAGTCTGGTCACACAGAACTTACCGACAATAGAGTGCTAAAATAAGGCGAGAGATACAATTATGGCTACCTGATATGGATGTGTCTCAGCTCCACCAGAAAGCTGATTTGCTTGTTCTTGTCTATTGGTCTCTGGAGTTTTTGGCACATCTACAGTTGTTGATTCAATCTCCACCACAAGTTGTATGTGATCAAGAGGCACTCCAGGACTATTGGGTTCTATATATTGTTCATTCAAAACACACTCCGAGTTATTGGGCACAGACAAAAGATTTGACACAATTTCCTCTGTTTGTAAATCCTGCTGTGGGGACTTTTCTAAACTCGGAGGCTTTACATGCTCTGTAGGTTGCTCCGTTTCAAGCTGCTGGTCTGTTGGCGCATTCTGTAAAGTTGTCATCGGTTCTTGCTCGGATACAAAATTCTCAAGCATGCCACCAGGCTCTGTACCAACCATTGACTTCTCAGCACCACCACCTTCACCTTCACGAGCTAGTTCCACTATATTGGATCTCACTTCAATAAGCTGCAGATTTTGTGTATCACTTGCTTGCAACTGTTCTTCATTTTGTTGCCCAGTCACTTCAGAAACAGATCCGGCCACCCTACATGGACTCTTCAATTGCTGCTGTTGCTCCTCTAAATTTGACCCCGGATTTAGCTTTTCCACCACATTCATTGGAAACTCACCAAGCACCGTTTCAGCAACAATACCGCCTTCACCAGAACAAGCTAGTTTCTCTACATTTGTCCCGACTTCAATATCCTGCTGTCTCTGTGTTTCATTTTGACCTTCACTCGGTTCCTTTTCTTGTATCCATTGCAGGTCTTGTTCTTGAGAAACAGATTCTGATATTCTGATCGGACTCTTTGTTAGCTGCTGCTGTTCCTCCCCATTAGTATTCTTTTCTACTTCTCTAGGTGCAAGTATGTTATGATTAGGCCCGTCAATTTCCTCCAATAATCGTGCAATATCTCCCAGTTGTTCCTCCACGATTCTCGTCCTATCCAGCAGTGTACTAAAAGATCCCTATCAAAATATAAGATGCAACAATCATTACAGCCTCAGTTCATAGCTAAAATAAAGTTTATGATAAATATTAAATTATCAGGAAGTGATCCATTAGCCAATATTTACCCCTCTCTCCCCGTTATTATGTCCAACAGGGTAACTCGGGGAGATCATAACAACTCTAACTCTCTCTTGCCTGTTAGACATCAGATCCTGCATGTCTCTATTCGAACCAACAAGAAAACCAACCTCATTAATAAAAATGGGACAAATTGAAAATCAATGTTAATAAGAAAAAGAACATCACTTCTTCATATTTGCCATCTCCTCCTTGAGCTGCTGCAGCTCCGTTGCGCAACTGCCCTGACACTTGGTCCTAAAAACTAACCAACTCAGTATGGATGAATAAACATTTGAGAATCAATCATGTAGCCAAAATAAGGTACTACCTCATCGTTTGGATCGTGTCCTCCAAAGCCTTCTTCTCCAAGGCACACTTGGGATTCCGACAACCGATTGGCTGAGTTGAGTGATGTTCACTTCCTTCCATATGAACACCTTGCATTTGCTTTACAGCAAACTTTACTAATAATTAAAGCAACTAAACAGAATCAAAATGCAGCGCTAGAAATAATACATAATGCAACCCTTTCAGACAATCACAATAATATGAAACTTAATTAACTCCAAACAAAGCAAAATCATAAAGGAACAAGTTTTCACTTTTCAGTTCCAAGTTCTTAAAACCATACCCCAATTAGGATTTCCACAACATAAAAAGTAAATGCACATGCATCATTGAGGTTTAAGAAAACTCAGTGATCAGCAATAAAAAAGAATTACAAAAGGAAGAGAAAAAGGAATTTGTTAGCCTAATGATAAGAAAGCCAGTAGCAAATTCTCTTTTTGCCTAAGATCAATAAAACACAAAATAATCACAACATGACACAAACATCTGTAACTCGTTCCCAAAACAATGGATCAAACATGGTATAAACATCAAAAACTATCAAACCCACTTCCAAAATAAACCTAAACGGAGTGATATGGTTACCAGAAATGAAATCAGAGGGTGGTATGTGGAAGAAAGATTGGGTTTTGGGGGAAAAAACAAGGGTTTGTGGTTGAACCCTTTCTCAGCAGATTGGTTTTGATCTCTAATATATATACTGACATGTCTCGGTTAGTGGAAGTTCAAAGGGCCCATTATACTTCACTTGCTGACTTGTCATTTCATTGTGGGTCCACTTCTGACTTGTCTTGTCATTATGGGTCCCTATTTGTTCTACCTCCCCCTACTATGTACAGGTATAGGTTTATTCTGTTGAATTTTGGGAAGTAAAGTTCGGCCCATATTCTCCCCCACCGCCAAACCTTTAAATCGGCTGCGGTCCAGGTTCGGTCCAAGTCCGTTCGAACAATTCTTAAATGGATAATCGTCGAATCGTTTTTGGTTGGAGAAAACCTAATATTATTGAATTTGATTAATAAGTAACCACGGAACACGATCGCATGCACGATCTTTAAACATCTCGGGATGGAGTAGAGCGTTTACCGTCGTCTAGCGTCCTAGTGACCTAGTTAGGTAGGGACTAGAGGGAGTTTAGAGGTAAATTGGTGAGGCGGAGAGTTCTAGAGGTGACCCAACAAGGTTGGGGCTTTGGACGTGCCCTTGCATAGTGGGGAATCTTGAAGCCTTCTTTCGTAGGCCAAATATGGATGAGAGGTGTGGAGCTCTTCTTGTAACATGTCAGCCTCTTGTGGAGAATAAGTATAAATGTAACGTGTGAAAATCTTTTTGTAACATAATAACCTCTTTTGAAGACTAAGTATGAAGGAGACGTGTGAAGCTCACTCAGTAACATGGTAGTCTCTTGTAGAAACCGAATATGAGAAAAATGTGGAGGAGCTCTCCTTATGACACAACAGCCTCTTATGAAAATTGGGTACGAGAGATACTTGTGGAACTAACCTTGCAACACATGGTGAAAGAATCTACAAATATTAAAGGAGATTTCATTTGTACATGAAAAACTGGCTCCTGCCTCTACTTGTGATGCTCAACACAATTTCTATTAACTCATCATTTAGCACCTGATGTTGAGTTTTTCATTGTCAAAAGCTTTTCTCATGAGTAGCTTCTTCACTGATTTTCTTGTTGACTTCTTGCCTCTGCTTCCTTTGTTTCTTTTAATGGGCTTTTGATTTGACCCATAGTGCTCTGAGCCCAACCTAATCTATATGGGTCCAAAAGAAAAATTCAGACCTACTTCTTCATGAACTGGGCTGAAAATGATTTGCTTGACAAGTGTCAAATGGGCCCACAAAAAGCTTCCCCAACAGTAATGAAACACTCCATCTCCATGCGATGATCAGTAACCGACAAAACGGCCAATACTGCTCAGACACTTCCTCTTCCCGAAACATCAACGGTCACATTTTCCAAGTCCTTTCTCTGAATAAAACCCAGAACCCCACCCCCCATCAAATTCCATCATTTTCCTTCACTTTCTCTCTATCCAAACATCACTCCGAAGACCCATTTGTTCGATTCCTCATTTTTCTCCTCCCACAATTACCAAAATGCCCATCAACTCTGCTTCCTCGCTCTCTCTCCTCCTCTTTCTCTCTCTAGCTTCTTCGCTCCCGCTGCCGTCTCTGACCGCGTCCACTTCCAAGGCCCAGGACGGCGGCGGCTCTGGAACGTTGCAGCTCTGGTGCGTGGCGAAGAACAACGCCGAGGACGCTCCGCTTCTAACCGCGCTGCAATGGGCGTGCGGGCCCGGCGCCGCCGATTGCAGGCCAATTCAGCAGGGCGGAGCTTGCTACGACTCCGGCGACGTACAAAAAATGGCGTCCTATGCATTCAACGACTACTACTTGAAGCATGGCACGACTGACGATAGCTGCAACTTCAACAACAATGCGGCTCTCACTTCCTTGGATCCAAGTAGGTTCTTCTAAACCCATTTCAATTTCATTGAATGGGGACCTGATCTGATATGAGTTCTTGGTTTTGGATCGATTTGAATTTAATGTATTGATTGGATTTAGCTGTTTGTGGCATTGTTGTTCTAGTTGTTGCTGCTGTTGTTTGGATTTAGCTGTTTGATTCTGAGTTTGAGAGTTGGGTTTTGAAATCTGGTGGCAGAAAATGCCAATTCTGTTTGTTTTTGGTTGATTTGTCACTTAGTGTTCTGTATTTATGTTTGTCTAATTCTTGTTTCTTCATTGTCTGTTTTCAGGTTATGGCAAATGCAAATTCCCATCCAGGTAAACTACTATAAATTAGATGGGAATGATTATCTTTATAAGTGAAAAGACTCTCAGCCATTAAGTTAAATTAGTTTATGGCTGAGACTTCACCACGAATTAACACTCGTACCCGCACTAATGAATTTGTGGGCGCAAAGATTGTATATGTGCATGCATGATTGCTGGTATCTGTTTCGTTTTCAATAAGCCACTGTGATTAGATCTGAATTTGAACAATAGCATCAACTTTCAGTAGAACTATACATCTTGAATTGATCATTGCTTTTCCTTCTTTTGATGGACTAGCCACAATTTTGTATGGTCCTCTAAACTTGCATTACCAAGTTATTGCTTTTCCTTCTTGTGATGGACTAGCCACAATTTCGTATGGTCCTCTAAACTTGCATTACCAAATTGTGTGATACTAGTGAATTTTGTTATTGGACAGTGTGGCAGTGAACAATGGCAGCTTATCCGGTTCACCTACAGTCACGGGTCTGGGGCCTAGTGCGGATTTAAACAGCTGCAGCAAAATGCCTCGAAGATGGTTCTTAACTATAGTTATTGCTCATTTGTTCCTCGTAATCTCACAAGGTATTCGAGGTCTGTAGCTCACTCTTTACTAAAAATTTATGGGTGAAGCTGCTGAGGCAAATTTGTAGAGGCTTCAGGTTAGATTAGTGAGTTGTTTACGGATGTTGCTATACCACTTGTATCTTCAAAATTAAAAAGCATTTGACATAATAATCTATGAGATGCTGAGTTTTGACTGTGCATGACTAATTTTGGTTGATCTTCTCATATCCCATGTGAAGTTTGAGGCTTTGAGCCCATACTTCAATTTGGACATATAGAAGTGATGCATGCATGATTCAAACATTTTGAGTCAAAAGTGTTGCAAATGAAGATGGACTCAGGCAATTACATTGGTCATCATTTTCAACATCACAACAGCTTCTTAACAACAACGACGACCAAATAAAAAAAAATGGAAGAAGAAAAACAAGGACACAGTTGTGTGCTTGAACTATTCTTCTCTAGTAGTCAACAATAGAGACTTGGCATAGGGTAAGGTTCTTTGTTTAGATAGCGTTGGCCGATAGCCCGAGACTACTTGCTCTCTTCCTTCCAGAGAAATTATTTTGGCCAAAGGATTATAGGTTGAGTTTCAGCCAAATTAATAAGGAAACGTCACCTCACGATTCGACATTCATAGACATTCATACCCGTTTCAATGAATTAATTTGTGGGCGTTGAACGCCCATCAAATCTATTTCCTTGAGTATTGACGAGTCTCGGCCAGTAACGTTTTAACCAAGACTCTTCTAACACCAGATATTGTCTCTTCTCTGCATATTCAAAGTGTAAAGAACTCATGCCTTTCCCACAACAAAAATAAAAATTGAAATAATGTAAATTCAAGAACTATAGTTATAGACTCACAAAGAGGGTAGTACCATGATCAAATAAATATGACAAAAAATATAGTAACAAACATGGATGAACCGATGAACAAATAAACAAAAATTCATATTTTAACTATATTAACAAATCTACTGTCTCTCCAAATCTTGATCAATACCATCCTCTTGGCTACAAGATTGAAGTCGTTTCGAGGATCTTTCCCTACTCATCATCCTCCTAAACGAGCTCAGTCGCGAATTTGACCCTTCCGTTTTAGTAAAAGAGTTGGCTCCCCCATCTGAAGGCCCTTCCACACCCATAGAGTTTCCACGCTCCAACGGCGGAGCCGTGGGCTCAACTCCGGGCACCACCTTGGGCTCCGGCGCCTCCACCGGCTCCACCTCAGTGCGGCAAATAGGACAGGTCGACGAGTGTACTGTGAGCCACTTGTCTATGCACTCAGCATGAAAAATGTGCTTACAATTTGGAAGCAACATGACCATTTCTTCATCCTCCAACATGCTCAAACAAACCGCACACTCTATCGCCGAAGTTGCTGTTGCTGTTGTGTCTCCGTCTTGCTTGAACACAAAGGTAGGGAGCGAGGCGATGACCGAAGCGTCTAGGCCGGTCTTGGGAGGCTGATCGCCGGAGTTTGCATGGTCTGCGGCGGCGGAGGAGAGGCTCAGTCTGCGGATAGCGTTGCGGCGGCGGATTTGGCGGCGAATGACACATCTTACGTATATTTGTAGCAAGACAACCAGAAATACGACAGACAATATGCAAAGAATTGCTAGAAGCATAATTTTGTTGTTAACATCTAACCGGTTCCCGTGATCATCTTCCCCAAAAATCATGGCTCAAAGGTGTGGATGGAAGTGAAGCAGCAGCAGAAGAGCTAGGAAATGGGTTCTTCCAAATAGGCGTGGTCTCTCAGGAAATGGGTTAAATAGCTTCAAATAGATTGGTCATTGGGTTGCTACTCATGTACATTGTTTATATTTGTTACAGTGACTTTTTTTAATCAAGTTCAAGTTTAGTTAGTCCAATTCTATCTAATATGGACCCCAACTAACCAGAAATCAATTTGTCAGCTTACATATATATATTTATATGCTTTTATTAGAAACAAGAAACTTATACTAATATTCATGATTTTTTTTCCAAGATGTTGAACGTTGAATGTTGACTTAGCAATTTTCAATTTTATGCTATTCTGGTTTATTTATGACAGGTGAATAGGTGATTGGTAGTAAATTTCCTTTTCCAGTAGATTCGTTATTTGAAATGCATTTGTACTTCCTATATGAGTGACAATTTTAGGGAATTTCGTATATGAATTAGTTACAGTAATTGACTCAAGAGTTAAGTATTTGCATTGAATTGCCTCTTTTTATTTTATAGATCAAGAAATAAATAAGTACAATAAAGGCCAGGAAGGAATGGATATTTTCCTGCTCTAGGTTTCCTTATCTTTATATTTTTTTAAATGTAGTACAACAATTTTTTAAATCCCGTTAGTTCGTGAAGATTCTAAAACGTATCTTCATTTACACGTCACACTACAACTACATAATTCTAGATTCTTGTGGACGATCTCTCATGCTTCTCTTTGTAACCTCAAGAAACCTCTAGAAAATCACCGACCACCCCAATCTCTCCCATATATAAACAAATCACTCCCCTTCAATCCACAACACAACATCAAGCAAAATTGAATCTAACCCAGCTCAAGAAAACACAATCTCATTCTCAACAATCTTGATCTCAAGAAATTTGCTCAAACCAATGGCTGTGAATCCAAGAAGCATCATGTTCCTCATGTTGGCAACAACAGCAATTCTGCTAGCAATGTCAATGCCACAAGCCAATGCTCTAATGCCAACGCCATATCTCATGAGAACACCAATTTGGGAGCTTGATGACCCTTTCCGGATACTGGAGCAGACCCCATTTGCTGTCCCGAAAGGAGGGATCGAGACGACCCAAATGGCCCTTGCTCGTGTTGATTGGAAAGAAACACCCACAGCTCACATTATGTGGCTCGACGTTCCTGGAATGAAGAGAGACGATATCAAGATCGAGGTGGAGGAAAACAGGGTCTTGAGGATCAGTGGCGAGAGGAAAGGAGACGGCGAGGAGAAGGAAGTTGAGGGTGAGAAATGGCACAGAGCCGAGAGGACTAATGGTAAATTCTGGAGGCAGTTCAGGTTGCCGGGAAATGCGGATTTGGATCATGTTAAGGCTCATCTTGAAAATGGAGTTTTGAAAATAATTGTGCCCAAGTTTGCTGAAGAACACAAGAGACAGCCAAGAATTGTTGATATTGCTCAGGAGAATTCTGCTGCTTCTGGAGAGGATATCAAAACTACCAAGGCTGCTCAGTAGATTAGGTAGATTGGTATCCTTGTTTGTTTGTTTTTCTGAATGTTGTTTTTGTTATTAGTAAATAATGATTGTAACTTCAAAATGTACTAATTCACAATCCTATAATTAACAATAAAATAAAATATCTACAAAGTGGTGAATCTGGAGTCTGGACAATTTCCTCTCTCGGACCCTCTTATATTTCAAAGTGTTGAATATTATAATAAATTATATGGCCTACCGAGGTAGCTTACAAAACTGGGAATTGAGATTGAAAATTTTTTTTTTCTTTCTCTGAGGTTGATTTATCTCCATGAGTTTTTTTTTTTAAATAAAACAAGTGAACATAAACAGAAAAGTAAATATTAATTGTTGCAAAAACTGCTGTCTATTAGTTTGACTTCTTATTCAAACGTTCACATTGATCGAATACGAAGTTTGGTGCACACCAAATATCAATGACATACCATTATTCTTTGATAGGTGACCAACAACTCAACAGCACATGCATGGACCAATCTAAGAATGGTGAGGATCTTAACTTTTTATTTTTGGCCCAGGAATATTTGGGCTTAGCCCGACAAAAAACATATGCAAATAAAAATATATAGAGATAGGCCCAGCCCATTTAAGTCAAATACTATAGCCTCTATAAATCAGTGTTTCGCAAACCCACATTTTCTCTACTTCTACTAATCACAATAATGTTTTGATTAATAGAATTAAGTAGATATCATCTCAAGTTGAAATGAAATGTTACCATCAATCTTTCCCAAATATTTAGAAAACTGTAGCTGCGCCAACTTGTGTATATAATTTAATTTTTAGGCGCTATTTGGCGCAGTGAAAGGTACAGATCAAGTTGCATATTTATTTGGAAACTTATGGAGATTTTAATTAAGAGATGAGCAGGCAATGAATGACTTCCTCCAACCTTGCCATATATCTTCACTATTCTCTACAGCTGCTTATATGGCTTTAGTAATTGGTGGTCTTTTAGCTAAACTTTCTTCTTAAAAAAGAAAAAGGAAAAAGGGTCTCTAATGTTGTGTATATATACATTTAAAAAGAAGTAAAGAATAATGTTTGAAAGAGAATTTCAATATGTAAGTGATGATAAACTCAAAGCACACTCATGGTTGGTTGAGAGAGTGATGAGGGTGACACCCCTCTTACTCCACTTGATATGTCAATGTCACATTCACCACTCAAGAAACTACTAGAACCCACCACTATAGCTATATCATTGGAATGAACTATCAATATCCAATATTATTTTGTTGGAATTAATCATTCTATAATTTCTCACTTGCCATGATTCCCATCCTTTCTATTTTATACCAATGCACTTATATATTTAGTTTCAAAAACTTTATTTTGACAATTGGAAGTGATACATAAACAAAAGGTTGGTGCCCCTAGGGGTGGCGCAATGGTCAAGACACACATCTTCACGTAGTAGGTCGTGAGTTCAAATCTCATTGCGTCGGGTGGGGTGGGGTTTAGATTAAATGGGGAGAGCTACCCCTGTTGTGTAGCTCAACTTTTTAAGAAAAAAACAAAACAAAAGGTTGGTTAATTTTGAATATAGATCTCAATATTGTATTTAATATGATATAAAAGTTGATTATATTTGAGTCTAATGACGCGTATGTCTTATCTCTCGGCTTTTATCTACCATTCTCGTGAGGCCCGAATCAATTCTCTCTTATTCGGCATTCACGTGAGGGAGAAGCGTTAAGTGATACTCTCGACTTAAATACCTCTTATATTTAGCCTGCACATCGAGAAAGTTTTAAAGAACCTATTCATGTGCAATGCTCATTTTTCTAGCGCCCATCTATTTACATGCAAAGAGTTAAGAAATATATCTATATGCAAATTCATGCTCATCTCTTTAACATTCATCTATTCACTTGTTGAGTGTTGATGAACATATTCACGTGCAGACTCACGCTCATTACTTTAATGTTCACCGGCATGCTCTACGTAACACAACAAACGCACATAGAATTGAAACTTATTTTCCCATTACATCCCTTTGCAAGCATGTGTGAATGTTTGTTGGACTTAAAGGTCATGTCTTGGCAAGTTTCACAAGCAAAGAGTGAGTTATATATTGATAGCAACAAAGCTTCCCATGTGGCTATGCCTATGTGGTGTTGTCTCCATCTTTTAATAACCAGGTTCGAGTTCTCAATTCTCATGCTGCAGCTGTTGTTCTCTGTGAGTAGTGTATTTATTGATTGAGTTGTGGGACACTATTTTGATTGGCTTTTGAGCAACCATGCGCACTCAATGATATATCAATTGTACAACACCTTATCAATTGATTGTAGCATGCAACATCGATTTCTAAAATAGGTTGGTCGAAATTTTATGATATATATATATTGAAATTGGGTCACAAGAGAAGACAAAACCAGCCCAACCATTGTCTCACCAGTGTGCCCTACACACGTGATGTCTTCCACCATAAGTGACAATATTAAAAGTTGTCCAAACTTAGCTTACAAGTGTGTATTGTTATCTCCATTGTTTGAAATTCAGTTTGTGAACTCAAGGAATTGACAAAATGAATCAATACCAAATTATTCATTAATTAGAGGCCCTCCCACATAAGTCAATATATATCTTTTTCAGCATGAAAATCCAATTTAATCTGGATTTGAATTAGATAAGACCATAAAAACTGCAAAACTATTTTTCCAAAATTTAGAGCACAAAGTTTTGAACTCAAAATCTCAAGTTAAATTGAAAAAATTATATGTCATAACTTTCTTTTTAATTTTTTTATTATTAAAATTTGAGAATTTGTTAATTAAAAGCGTGCATTCACAATGTCATATAATTGAATACAAGAGTCTTAAAATTGTGCTTTTGCACGTACGTGTAAGTGTGATACATATTATATAACTAACATATACTATCTTATAAATCCGAGTTGCCACCTCTAATAGGTGTGGATGTAGTGACAAAATTAGTTAAGAGAAAGTGCTAGAAATGAAAAAAGAATAATAAATAAATGTTTTCCAAGATAATGCATATCCAACTATATATTTCATTGGATCACTAGCTTTGTTTGGTGGCTTTCAATTGTGATCTGCCAATACCAATATTGTCCTTTTCTAGGATTGCAACATAGTCTCGTCTTCTTCCTCTTTCTTGCAATTGTTATTTGTTATTGCATTGCATGCCTCGCCACAAATCTTCAAAATTATGATAAAAAGAAACACACACCACCCAAAATCAACACGTTTTTATCTTTTTTCATTTGATAATCAGCTTTCCATTAATGAATCTTCAACTACACATATAGCTACTTTCCACACACATTGTCAACAGTTCTGGCTCAACAATCAACCAGATAAATTCAATTAAGCTAGAGTTTTGTGTGCTACAAAAAAGTTTCAATTTCAAATTAACCAACATATATAGACGACTATATATATAATATATAGAATAGCCCATCTGTAAAAGTTAAATGGACTGTCACATATTTTTCATCCCCAATAATGCATGCTCCAGTAGTTGTGTAAAGTATCAACAATTTTATAGCAGTCTAGGGCTAAAATTAATTAATACGATTAGGCTCACTAATACAACTAATTAGGGAGGGTATAGTGAGACAGGTAAGGCTGATTAATTAGGCACGAAATATATAATTCTTGATCAAAGTAATGGCAACAAATTACATGATAGTAACAGGTTAGGTGGCTCATAAATGTAGAGCAGGAGAGGGAGTAAATATGTAGATGCTTTAACTAAGTATAGCACAAAATTTTAATTAGATCAACCATGGTTAATTTGTATTGAACGCGGCAGTATATATGTCAGATAAGTTTATATATGTGGTTTGTTATAGATATGCATGTAGCGTGCTAACTTAAAAGGATCTTAATTGTGCACATGTCAAGCCAATCGGTACGCATTCTAATACTCAAACATACATTTTGTAAGAATTTAAATCAGAACATAATTTCAAAACGCTTTGACGTACGCTTTAAAATATGCATGAGTTTCAAAACTGCAAAATAAACCTAGGGTTTCTAGAAACCCAGCTATCTAAGCTAGGTTGCTGAGTGCGTCTCTGTGTGTATATAAAAAGCTTTTGATGGTATGTAGTCTCTCTTTCACAGATCACAACCATGCCAAAGTAAAAGAAATAGAAGAGAAAGGACGCCATCAATTGAAAGTTTGTGAAGCATGCACCAATAGTCTAGCCTTTCCATTAAAAAAAAGAAAGTACCTAGAGCTCATCAAAATCATAAGCAGCACCTTGCTATATTGGAACCATCCTGTAGTTTGGAATTTGGTTTCCAATTATATACACGAGAATCTACTAGAGCGCGGAAGATTAATCATGTCGTTACATGACACACGAATGTACTGTTACTTAGCTTAGGTTTCCAGCAATAAATTAACCGTTATATCTACTAAAACTTTGGTGAACTTAGATCCTCATCTAGAACTAGGAGTCAGCTATGGAGGCTTGAATTGATAGTGATAAAAGTGAGAGACTGTGAGCCCTAAAGTCTAGAAAATGAACCATCTAGTAAAA
This sequence comes from Pelargonium nanum, assembly GCA_036897485.1. Classification (NCBI taxonomy): domain Eukaryota; kingdom Viridiplantae; phylum Streptophyta; class Magnoliopsida; order Geraniales; family Geraniaceae; genus Pelargonium; species Pelargonium nanum. The sequence goes on from JAYMTF010000191.1 coordinate 43,543, forward strand.
CTATAAAAAATACGGCCAATGCATGAACCAATTAGCTAGTACATGCAATAAATGAAAACTCACCAAATTTAACTATTTACTAGTCCTAATTAGCTAGTTAGCCAAACCATTAGAACTTTTTTGTCTCTACATCTTTTGCTAATTTTTGGAGAAATAAGAGAAAGGTGTGCAAAGTGTTTTCTTATGGAAAAGGGTGTTTGTCTTTTCTTTTTAGTGAAATAAGTGTTTCATATCAGTAGTTATTTGAAGTACAAGATTGGAAAGACAAGAAAAAAGGAAGGCTGTGAGATGTTTTATTATCAAGGTAGGAGGGGCTGGGGAGGCTTCAGGGGAAGAGAGGAGGCAATTGAGCAGCAACTTTTATCATCAAAACTGTATATGGACTCTAATCATAATCATCACAAACTAATAAACCATTTAAGAAATTTTAGTAAGAATTGTGAAAGGAAGAAAAAAGAAAGAGAAGAAGAATGTATAGCAGCTAAAGCCTAGTTGGGGAATTTTATCTGATCATGATATACTTATTTAGATCCAAATAATAAATAAATAAAAATCAATTATTTTGAGATGGAAATAGTTTACAACATAATTAAGTAATTAGTAATGTTATTGGAATACTCAATTGTGTTTTTGGGGTGTTCTTTCCTGAAATTAAAATGTTGCATTTGAGTTTGTATAATTGAAAACTTCCACATAAGTTTTGTTGGAAATTTGTGACCTAATTGTCCCTTCTATATATTGTTTTGGTTCGGTTGATAGTAGATATGAATTGACCTTAAATTTAGATATAAATATTTTTCACTATATAACAAGTCTTTCCAGTTATTATGTTGATTTATTATTGATAAACTCAAATGTGATATCAATCTCTCTCAGTTTTATCTATAGTTTTTTGAATACTCTACAAGTAGACCATCAGATTATTATGTTGACTAATTGTTGATTGACTCATATTTGAAACAGTGGTTTTAATGGTTTAGGGAACAAGTATAGACTTTCTACCTTTACAAAAAAAAATTGAAGTGAAGAATTCAAACAAAAGCTTGAATATATATCTTCTTCCTCACCAAACTTATGCCACCCTTTGCAAAAGAATCTCAGTCCAAAGATTGTATTTTGCCTTTTTATATCTCTCACACACCACAGCACCTACTTTCAAGATTCAAAATCCCACCCATTCCCTCCTTGGATCTCTTCATACAAAAACCCCATTCTAGTAATCAAGTCATAGGCAAGAAAGAGATAAGTGGGTTCAATTCTGGGTTTTTGTTTATATTTCTTGAGTGTGTACGTGTTTGCCGTTATTTTTTTTCTTCGTTCTTGTCGTCTTTTTTGGACTATTAAGTGTTCATTGGGATATGAAATCTGGAGAGTGCAATGGCAGAGTTTTTTGGGATCAGCAGAATCAGTAGTAGCTGCAACAGGTGGTGGGTGGACAACAAGCAACAGTTCAAGACTTGTTAAATAGCAAAAACATTAACGTTAAAAAAAGAGAGCTTTGATTGCACTAACAAGAGCAAGAATCTGGATTTCCATAGAAACCACCACCACCATCATCATCAGCAACAATATTCTCACGAGCCACAAAAAATTCAAGAATCACAACAAAGTCTTGAAGATATTATTCACAACAAAAGACGTAGAATGCGCATGAAGAGCAGTACCGGAGGTGGCGAAATAATTCAGGTCCAAGGAGGCCACATTGTTCGGTCCACCGGCCGGAAAGACCGCCACAGTAAGGTCTACACCGCCAAAGGCCCCCGGGACCGCCGCGTCCGCCTCTCCGCCCACACCGCAATCCAATTCTACGATGTCCAGGACCGCCTCGGCTACGACCGCCCCAGCAAGGCAGTCGACTGGCTCATCAACAAAGCCCAATCCGCCATCGACAAACTAGCTCACCTACCTCCCTGCCTCCCCGCCGCCGATGCATCTGTCTCCGCCGATATGGCTCTGCCGGAGCAACCCGAATCTTCCGGCTACAATTTCGTCCCGCAGTCTCTGGACCCGGGCGCCATGAAATCGTTCTTCCCCGCGAGCTCCTCTGTTTCGTCGACCATCAATTTCCAGAGCTACCCACCGGACATCATTCCGAGAACTAGCAATGAAGATCTCTGCCTCTCCTTACACACCTTCCAGGACCACACAAACTACCACTTCGCCGGCGGCGGAGGCTCCTCTCCGGTCTCGTTCGACCCCAGTTTCCAAAGATTGGTTTCTTGGGGAAGCGAGCAGGAAGAGAACAGAGGCGGCGGGTTCATGTTAGGGTCGGCGGCGCCGCCGCAACAGTCGCTGCTGTTTTCTTCTCAGAGGGAACCCCTTCAGTCCAGTTTTGCAGCACAACCATCAGTTCGTGCCTGGGACGATATCCCGTTGGTCTCCGCAGGAGACCGCGGGCGCTTCGGGTTGCCGGAATTTTGCCTGCCGACGCAAATCCATGGCCAGGACAAGCTCCGTGAAGATTCCGATCACAAACCGTCTTCTTCTTCTCCCAGTTCCCGCCATTGACGCCGGAAAACATTAAAAGTAGCAACCCAAGTCTCAGATTTTGATGATTTTCTCTGCTCTGCATTGTATGGTTGGATTTTGAATTAAAGATGGAAACTTTGTGGTTAGAAAATATAAAAGTTCCCTCTTTTGATAGGATTTTCGAGTGATGATCATGTCCTTCGCGTGGAGGAGATTCCGACGGCAATTTCATTGGTACTGCAAGTATCAACTGGTTGTATTCATCAAAATTGTATTTTTCCATTAATTGGATGGTGTGCTTTAACTTAATTATAATCTCAACTTTGCTTAATAATGATTAAGTGACATGGTTTTGATGTCCGTGTCTTGTTAGAAAACATGTGCTAATCCTTCACATTTCATTTCATTTCATTTCAATATTTTTGTTTGTTTTTACTAATTTAAGTTAAACAATTTTGGTTTTGTTATGAATAATTATATTAATGGATGTCCAATTACGTTAGTACCCCTAAACCTCTTTTACTTGC